>JAXCGZ010015461.1:0-77720 GCA_037179515.1 Halocaridina rubra | reverse complement strand
CTTGTATCAAACTAACTAACAAGTTAATATAAATGGGAAGGATACTGATTTTAACAATATATGGAACCACAGGATCAGGTAAACGGCCTAAGAGCTTTCCCCAGTTTACACAAAAAATTAGGTAATGTGATGTGATGGCTTCACCTCTGGTAACTCTTCTAAATTTCCTTCAAGGCAGAACTTGACGGCAGCTTCTCTCTCCCCTCACAAAAAATGTTCTCAATTTTTTTTCCTTTAATATTTTGGACAGTCTCGTCATACAACAAATATAAGTTTTGTACTCACAATACTCTGCAGGATTTCAGATTTAGGGAAATTATGGTAAAGTTTTCCACTAAGCACTTAGTCACTCGAAACAATTAAAAATTTAAGAGGAGCAGTTCCGTGTGTCACTGAACGCGCGGGTGTGTGTGTGTGTGTGTGTGTGTGTGTGTGTGTGTGTGTGTGTGGTGTGTGTGTGTGTGTGTGTGTGTGTGTGAGTGTGACCGTAAGTGTGTGATTACCTAATTGTGTTTACGGGAAAGAGCCCAAAGCTCGTACCTTCCCGTCTCCTCATCGGTTCCATTTTAGACTTAGTGATACTTATCATACCTGTCCTTAAAACTATGGATTGAGATAGCATTAACTACCTCCTCGCTTAGCCAATTCCAATTATCAACTACTCTTACACTGAAAAAGTATTTCCTTACATCCTGCAAAGAAGTTTTCTTACGAAGCTTCAAACTATGACCTCTAGTTCTAGAGCCAGCCATATCGAAATATCGATCCCTATCCACTCTATCATAACCATGAAGGAATTTAAAGACTGTCACCATATCCCCCCTTACTCTTCTAGCTTCGAGTGATGGTAAGTCTAATTCCCTCAGCCTCTCATCATAACTGAGATTGCGTATTTCTGGCACCAGTTTCGTGGCATGTCTTTGAACTTTTTCAAGCTTAGCAATGTGCTTTTTCAAGTGCGGATTCCAAAAGGGGGCTGCATATTCCAGTTTTGGCCTCACATAGGTTACATAAATATTTCTGAACATTTCCTTGTCCATGTGCCTGAAGGCTACCCTTACATTTGATAAGAATGCATATGCTGCCCTTACTATGCCATTTATATGTATTTCTGGAGACAAATCTGCCAGTATGTTTACTCCTAGATCTCTCTCATTTTCTGTCTCTTGAAGTTGTACTCCAGCCACCGAGTAGTCAAGCTTGGGCCTTCTTGCACTTGTACCCATTCTCATTACCTTACATTTTGAAGTATTGAATTTCATTAGCCACTTTTCTGACCACTCATGCAGATTATTTAGATCCTCCTGAAGTTCTCTACCATTGTTCTCGTTTTTTACTTTCTTCACAATCTTTGCATCATCTGCAAACATATTCATGAATGAATTTACACACTCTGGTAGGTCATTTACATATACAAGGAACAAAAGTGGCCCTAAAACTGAACCCTGTGGAACTCCACTACTAACTCTTCTCCATTCAGACACTGAGTGTCTTACTCTAACCCTCTGTTCCCTTCCTTCTAAGTAAGTTTTTATCCATTCCAAAACATTTCCACCTATTCTAGCCATTGAGTGCAGCTTCCTAATAAGTCTCCCATGTGGAACAGTGTCAAACGCTTTCTGGAAGTCTAGGAATATGCAATCTGCCCAGCCCTCTCTTTCCTGTAAGATTTGGCTTACCTCATCATATAATTCTAATAAGTTTGTTACTGTTGAACTACCTTCTCTGAAGCCATGTTGCCTCACTGACAAAAAGTTGAAGGATTCCAAGTGAAGAGAGATATGTTTCCTTAGTAGTTTCTCCATAACTTTGCAAACTATGCTGGTCAAGGAAACTGGTCGTAGTGTGATGTACCTAATGTGTGTGTGTACGGGAGAGAGCCCAAAGTGTGTGTGTGTGTGTGTGTGTGTGTGTGTGTGTATATGTGAGAAAAAACAATCTACTAAGGGAATAATAAAAAAAAAATAGATATACATGTGTACAAGCATGTAAGTAGAAGATAAATGTAGATCTGTCATAAATATGTCAGTAGGCAAATATCATACTGTGTGTAATATAAAAAAAGGAACAAAATAATATGTGTGTGTAGTCGCCGTGGCTCAGTCGGTAGCGTCTCCGACTCTGAGGCGTCAGGCTCGAGGGTTCGCGCCCCGCCACGGTCTGACGGTTAGCAAAGGCATGCACTCAGCGTAAGGATTACATCTGCCAAAACAAGTCCTTCGCAAGAAGGCAACCGTCCTAGCCCTTGGTTGATAAGGGAGTCCGTGACGTAAAACCGGAACCGGATTGCATTAATACAATATCAGATATTCCTTAATTATTTTACACACCAAATGCATTAAATCTGTCATAGGATGGGGATAATATCTGCACTGTTTTCTTCTCAAAACCATTTAGCTGTATGCCGAAGAGTAAACATGGATAAAATCCTGAATCTATCAACAGGCTATAGTGCCTTCGACCATCCTAAGCTTCTTAATAAAACCAACATAATGATATATTAAATATACCTTAATAATTGTAACAGGCTTGGTATGAAGAGAATCCAAGATGTGAAGAGGTTCGTTTTTTCCATGGCCATCAAATATATAAATTTTAGGGGACTCTGCATCTGACACTGCAACTGTATGCAGTGGATCGGAGATGGGATGAATCCACTCTGCTGTACTGGGCACAAAATCTAACTTCATCATATTTATCATATCTGCAAGAGCAATATTTAAAAGTGTGATGTTTCTTGATAGAAGATAAAATGTTACATTTATATACTTCGGCAGATTTACATTTTTTATTAATAATTAAATTTAGTATTTATGAGGTTAGATAGCTAAATATATGTGATTCTTATTAAAATACTTTTATCTTCATATACAAAATCCGAAATATTATCACTTATTCAATACAAAATGTACACAGTAGTCTACGGAAAGACATAGTACACACGGCAGTCAAGACTATGTAACAAAGCATATATAATTACCAAAATTTTCTACATCATAAACTTTGAGTGACTTGTCATTTGATATTGAGACGAGCCTTGTGCCAGCTGTATTTGTTGAAAGCTGCTGTACATTTCCTATGTGTGCCCTGAAATGTTTAACAAATTCCACTCCTTCCTCTTGCTTCTTCCAGAATTTTATATGGCCATCACAGCTTCCAGTTATGATAAAATCAGTTCTGAAGTAAAAATTGAAATATAGCATTATTAATGTGGTCATCAGGATTCAGTTTGGGTACAAGTATAGTATACTGCACAATGGGAGCAAAGAATTCTCAGGTAAGATTACTTTCAACATAATCTAAAAAAATTTAGCTAAAAACAATGTCAAATCTTTAGACTAAACACTGCAGAAAAATTTATGTAAAGGCTTGTTTGTTACTGGCATTCACTAGTTTCCTTTTTTTTAAGAGTGTGACACCGGGACAGGCAGAAACTGCCCTCATCAACAAAGGCCCGGGCACAAGAAAATACCAAGACGAAGGAAAAAAAAAGGTTAAGGGCAAGGCAGAGATAAGGTAATGTCACACAAAGGAAAACAACAGACAGAAAAAACAGTCAAAGTAAAGAGGACCCAGAGATATGGAGGACTAGGCTCTGAGATGACGATAGATCTGCTTTTTGAAGGATGAAAGGTCATAAGAATTAGGAATGACAGAAGGAGGAAGAGAGTTCCAGAGTCTGGAGGTAGATGGGAAGAAGCAGTCGCTGCACCGACCAATCCACGAGCTACAAATCTCCACACAGTACCTGTGAGATGAGGCCGCTTGGCAAGTGTTACCCAGCCTCAGCAGTGGAGGAGGGATGCAACTCGCCAACTCATCAGAGCAGCGATGGAAGTAGTAGCAATAAAAAAGCGAAAGGGAAGATACCTTACGGCGAAGAGAGAGAGAATCCAGGTTAGAAGTAAGAGAAGGATCATTAATGTGTCTGACTGCCTTAGATTCAACCCTATTAAGAAGATAAGTAAAGGAAGAAGCATCCCAGATGCGTGAGCAGTATTCTAAGCAGGGGCGGATAAGACCTTTGTAAATTTTAAGTAACTGCGATGAGGAATAGTAATAATGAAAACGAAACAAAACCCCCAATTTTCTGGATGAAGATTTAGAAATATGAATTATGTGATTCCTCCAAGACAAGTTAGAGGCTATATGGATTCCTAATATATTGATAGAGTTAAGAGGGTAAATTTCATTAGTTTTGAAGACAATAGGGTTATCAGGAGGAGAAGAAGATAAAGAGACAGCCAGAAACTGTGTCTTGGAGGCATTGAATTTAAATAAATTTTGAGTGCCCCATTCAGATACTCTCTGCAAATCGGAGTTAAGAGTAGAAGAAAATGATACGAGATTGATTACGAGTAACGGATGAAGGTTGTGAAGAAAAGGCAGAGGAAAAGTGAAGGGTAGAATCATTGATGAAGAGAAGGAAGAGAGTAGGTGAAAGAACAGAGCCCTGTGGAACACCACTGGAAACAGATACCCTATGAATGAACTTGCTTTACACTTTATCTCAAGCAGTCTAAACTATTTTTGACAAATACTGATAAAATATATAACCTAATATTGTTCTTTAGCATAACGTAACTGACCCAACTGGTTGCCAAGCAAGGGTTCATCATCCAACAGTCTTCATATGTTGTGGAATAACAAGACATCTCTTCTGGAAAAATGAAGCTCCACTTCACACCATGAAGAATAGAAAGAACACACCATCTGAACAAACTGCACTTACATAGCAAAATAATGATCAGAAACTGATCAAAAGCCAAACGTCTGATGGAGGTAGCAGAACTGAATATATATAGATATATTCCAGTTATACAAGACACAAAAGGTATCTAAATTTATCAAAGGCAGAAAAACACCAAGACGAGAGAATGAAGCATCAAGAGACCAATAAA
Organism: Halocaridina rubra; assembly: GCA_037179515.1. Lineage (NCBI taxonomy): Eukaryota > Metazoa > Arthropoda > Malacostraca > Decapoda > Atyidae > Halocaridina > Halocaridina rubra. The sequence continues at coordinate 72,819 of JAXCGZ010015461.1, read as the reverse complement.
ATCTACATCAAAACCAGCCACACATTGATCAAAGGAATATTCAATATTAGTGTAAGCAAGTACTACTTTACAATCAGTTTCCAGTCCCCTGAAGCTCAAACACAAGATGAATTTAGCAACCATGAGAATTCATGATAGAAAAGTCTTCACCCACATTAGCTTCCAGAAATCTTCACTTATGCCCACATATGAAAACCAACAGAAAGCCACTTGAAAACTACTATATAAAAGAGGATAAAGCGAGCATCCAAGAGCATGAACAACAGATTATGACTGCCGAGCACATAAACCTCAACAAACACTTCAATTAATATGAGGTTATCATAACATGTGGGCCAAGAGCATCAAACTGTATATGTGAATATAAAGCTTTTAATGTGAAAATTATTACCAAGCCACTACTTCACAATGTATGCTTCCACTCTAAGAATAAGGATTAAGAATAAAACGGGTAATAAAACTCATAAAATAAGCAAAAAGGTTAAAAATTAATGAAATCAAACCACAGAGCATATTGACACTTTGTCAACAACTAATTATGAGTCACAACAAATTCTTGAGGCTGCGTTCCAATTATTGCTCTATATAACTGCAATCGCCCCAAAAGTCATGGTAAAACACTAACTCTGGATATACAATCAGTATCACAATAAAGTAATAAATACAGGAAACAAGCAGCACCTCATCAGTGTAAAACTAGCAATATCCATTACACATTTCAAGGAGCACTATGATACAGGCAGATATGATAAGAGTTTGACTTGGATTGTTAAACTTGCAGCATGACCACAAATTCCACTGTCCTCAACTAAAGTTTTTTTTAGCAAACAATAAAAGCTAAAATAAAACAAAAAAGATAAAAAAAACGAATACTAAAATACAGTGCCCCATTTACTGAAGTGTAGAGAAATATGTTGACCTGCACTCGCCTAAAAAGATTTCTGTAAAGTTACATTTCCTATCAGGACACCTCTGCTAACACCCAATTTGCGATACAAGGAGAAATTTTTTACTCAAACCCTGTCAGGAGTAGCAACAGTAAGAACTCTATACCCAATAACCTTTTAGGAGCAGCATAAAATGAAATTCTGTAATCATACCTGCCAAAGAGTTGTTTCTAAAGATGAAAAGTAGTGTATGTAAAAAAACCACACTATTCTATTTAGATTGACCTAGTTTTTTAATATGCTAACATTTTATTTATGACTTACTTTGTGACAACAACGTGAGTTACAGTATCTCTATGCATATAGCTTTTCTCGTAGTACTCAGCACAGGGCAAGTTATCCAAATACATTTGCTCATACTCTAGTACTGGAAAAAACATAAAAGTATTAGCAAGAAAACCATAATAATAAGAGTAGCTACTTCCATACGTTGTTTGCATATATCTATTTTCATACACATTTTGCATCAGTGATACATATCCAGCGTTTTCTTGAATTCACACTGAAATTTGAAGTTACAACTTCTCAAGCATGACTATTAGAAACCACAAGTCTTCACATGGAAATAATATGTGTTTGTTGTACAGTGGATTATTATTACTGTTAACTTGTATATTTCACATATAAAATTTTTTTTACCTCTTTCACATCTCCATAACTACGTAAATCAAAGGCAATAGGTATCTTCATATTTTATAGCATATAATATCGAATTACTTTAATAAGTTTTCCTTAGAACACTCTTCAGTGTGTCGGTTTTGTCTTACCGTACGAAGTCCAAGACCTTATCATATATTCCAGACGAGACCAAACAATGTGTTATACCCATTACTAAACAGTATTGGTCCTATAATTAATATTAACATCTATAATCATACAACTGGGTAGTCCTTAACATAGAGTTTGGTCATTTGTATGTAATGTGAATTTTTACAGATATTTATTGCTCCTATATAAATTCCCAAACAGATGATCACAAAAAAGGCATGAAAAATCACCTCAATCCTTAGAACTCTCTTCAGTGTTTCAGTTTTTTCTGAGAGTACGAAGTCCAAGATTTTATCTATATTCCATATGAGACCAAACAATGTGTTATACCCATTAATAAACAGTATTGGTCATATAATTAATATTAACCTGTATACTCATACAACTGGGAAGTCTTTAACATGGAGTTTGGTAAATTGTATGTAATGTGAATTTTTACAGATATTTCTTGCTCTCATATAAATTCCCAAACAGAAGATCACAAAAAAGGCATGAAAAATCACCTTTATCTAATGTAAACCACTGTGTCCTGACTTCTTTGATATATTATGAGTAACACTTAATGATATACAGATTATCACTTACCAACGCTGAAGTTGTTTGGTTATTTTTGATAACATAAAATAAATGTAGCTAATTGATAGAGTATCATTCTTACAGACTACAGTATTACGGAGATTTGAATAGCCTAAGAAAAGAAAGACCACAAGTTGATATATCAGTAACTTTATAAAGAACATGAGGGACTGTCAGTGATAAGAACATTTTCTTCTTTATCTATACATTTTTGTAACTAAAAATAAACTAGTAATTGGGCTATGTAACACTATTACCTATTCTGAAAACAGCATTAAATTTTTTATTTAATTCTCAACATTGTATTGCAAAGATGCTGGAAGAGCGACCACAAATGTTAAAAAATAAAACTACATATGACATGATCGCTTAGCAAAAATTTTAAATTTTAGGGTAGGACTTCCTATCACAAAAGGTGTAAAATAAACTCATTTTCTCATCAATGAGCATCAACCCATTGTAAGGATTTAAACTATAACTCGGCTTACACAGTTCGTTTAATGCTTGAATTTTAGTATTATTTATCTTTCTTTTTATTTTCAGTAGGAAGAAAGAGCATATAAATGGAAAAATACAAGAGAAAAGCTAATCATGGTTTTGTCAGAGAAACTCACTTGTCAAGTCTGATTAGATCCTCCTCTTGCAACACACATTTAATAATTTCTTCATTCAACCACCAATAGGTAAATGCAACCTATTATCAGTAAATTTTCCTTTTTGTGTGTAAGCCCAAGATAAACTTATAGAAACTCACTTGTCAAGTCTGATTACATCCTCCTCTTGCAAACACACATTTAATAATTTCTTCATTCAACCACCAATAGGTAAATACAACCTATTATCAGTAATTTTTTTTTTTGTGTGTAAGCCCAAGATAAAACTTTTTAATTTAATACCTATATGTCCACTATGTTTTGAGGGGAAAAAATGGTCTCAAGGTTTGTTGATTAGCATTAATAAATATAGTTGTTTACCAGAAGCTCTTTATCATAGTTTTATATTTGTAAGTACATTTATGTATTCGAAGAGAAGTTTTATATTTATTGTATTGGAAAGAGGATCTCGTGATATGGTGGTAACAAAGACCTAAACTTAAGGTAGAACTAATTATCAAAAGCTACTGATGCACAGTACTCACTTTTCCTACTGAGTAAGCAGAGAATTACAGATGATGAGTCAGGATAGCCACATATGTTCCTTCTTATAAAGACAGTACACACTAGAAAAGTTACTTACAATAGGCATAATTGCTAAAACGCCATGTGAACATCCTTCTGTTCTTAATCATATCAGAGAAATTAGTTACTTTGATATGTGTATACTGTATACATGTACAGTATTATATTAATATACATACTTACCCTTAATCTTTTTGGATTTGGGTTCAACAGCTGCTTCTTCTGGTTTAGGACCAATCCATTCATCATCCTCGTCATCCTCATCTTCCTCTTTCTTCCTTTTGACATCTGTTTCACTCATTTTCCCTTTTTTATTAATAACAGCGAAGGCTGTTAGGTTTTACTCTGAAACGTTTGAAGAACATATGACTGTATATACCCTGTAGATACATTCTCGAAACTATAAATACTGTGACATAACTGTAATACAAGGTGGTACATATTCTTCTGCAAGAGGGGCATAAAAATTAGTAAAGGTACAGAGCAATTTACAACATTAAAGTATTTTCGTAACAATCAAGAATCTTTCATGTCCGCAATACTTAGTGTGGAAGACTCATGCATCTCTCAAAGCCTGCAATATCGAGGGATATGATCTGAGCAGTGAGTCCAATTCAGAGTCTTCCACTGACACTTACTGATATCTTGAGCAATATTTGCATTGCTTCTTCATCACATGCAGCAAGTCTACAATGATGTTCTGCTCTTCAGGTGCACTGGAGCCACAGGTCATGTGGGCACTGACATAGCCCTTCTTCCAACTGTCAGTAACCAAACATTCAATTCGGCCCAGTTTGTTGGCAATCCACTTTCAGGTAATGAAGGTAGCTCCAGCTTCCACTGCCTCCTATTCAGTCAACAACACAAATAGCATCATTGTCTCCAACTTTGAAAGAAGTAAGCCAATCGGAAAAAAATCTTCAAAACATTAGCAAATACAGTTAAGAAGAATTAAACGAGTACAATACACATCTTTCCTCCTAGCTCCCTTGCAAAAGGTTATGTTCCACCCTGCATAGTGTTGATTTTATTCTAATCAGATAGTTGCAAATTAGTCTATAGCACTTATTTGCCTTAAATCTCACAAAGATAGTCTTTACCAAAATAATTCTGCATAGGTAAATTACTGCACATCAGATATGGGCAAAAGTTCACTTCAAAAATACCATATTTACAAATTCAAAAATGTCGGATTTACTTATATAATACTTTTAGCTACAGCAGTTGTATACTGATAATAGTTAATTAATAATAATAAATCTCGTCCACTGGCCAACTTCATGTTTATTCATGTAATTCTTATATAAATACAATATTACCAATATAAAACTGTAGCTGAAAATATGAAAATAATTTTGACAGTTTTGAATAGCAAATATTTTTTGAAGTGAACGTTTGTCCTGGATAAAGATGAAAAATAGCACATCTAGCCAGGAAGGTCATGAAGGTTACCCATATAAATGTACATACTTTTGCAGATCCAGCCACTGATCTCCTTTCTAAGATACTTATTATTATTATTATTATTATTATTATTATATATATATATATATATATATATATATATATATATATATATATATATATATATATAAAACTGCTGTTTGTTTTAATTAGTCCTGTCATAAAATAGAACTGCATATAGCTTAGTGAATTTAATACTCCCGATCACTATCTGTTGATCTTGTGATGCATTAATTACAGCAAAGAAATTTCTTTTTTCATAAGAACGTTACAAAATTTAGTATGGTTTCTTACTTACAGCCAAACATTCTAGCTACCTACTTGTAATGTTAAATACCGGTACAATACAGGACGCCAAATGAGCTGTAAGCCTGCTGGCTAGTACAGTGGTAACGCGCTGGCTTCGCATTCACGAGGTCGAAAGATCGGTTCCCGTCCAAGACCGAGAGTTTAAGCTGTTTACTGGCAGGAACTGCTGTGGTTGGACACCACAGTGGGGGGTTGGGGCTTGCCCTGGCTGACGAATACCCATTGTATTGAAATGGAAATAGTTTGTTTTACTAAACAATCTCTGTAAAAGACGCATGCATTGCCAAAGACAATATTGCTTTACTTTTAGCGCAATAAAACTACAGACTTTTCTATATTTAATACACTCCACTCCCATTATTTTCGATTCTTTATTAACTTACGCTAGTATCCAATGCGAAGATTACCGAAGAATTTGGAATAACCTTTTTCACATTAACAGTTCAATTCAGTTCAGTTGTAGTGTTGAGGTATGAATGTTTTCAACAGTGGTTTTTGAGGTTGCCTACGGTGTCACAGATAAATATCTCGAACTCGCGTCTTCATTTTGCTAGAATACCAAGACACTTGATAAATCAAATATGCTCTAGGAAGTTTCTGCTGAAAGTGGATTATTTCTCAGTTATTAATTAACTTCTATTTTAATACTGAATATTCTTCATTCTTTTGTATTTACTTATAAGTCCCAATAACCATTGTATGAAAAGTCATTAAAATTGTCATATATACTATGAGAACCAATCAAATACGGCCATAATAATAATAATAATAATAATAATAATAATAATAATAATAATAATAATAATAATAATAATAATAATAATAATAATAATATAGCATGAAAGAGTTATATGATAAATGAATTGTAAATAATAAAATAAAAAATGGAGAGTTGTTCTTGATGCTGCTGCAGGATAGCATGCAAATACTGAACTAATAATAATAATAATAATAATAATAATAATAATAATAATAATAATAATAATAATAATAATAATAATAATAATAATAATAATAAATCTCCTTATGAGGCGCGACCAACTCATTACAAAATTACTGATGACAGAAAAGTCGTGACTCGCAGGACACGTTGTCTTAATCTAAAAACACAATTAAATTAAATATAATTAGCACCCACCAAAATGTGGGTGTCGCCAAAGAATGATAACTAAATAAACAACTGTAAGCAAATATTGACATACATCAATAACAAATTGTCTGTGGGGTATCAGATCATCTCTTTATGAGTACTGACAGACTCATTACGAAAATACTGATGGCAGGAGAGGCATGACTCTCAGAACAAGCTGTCTTAATCTATAAACACAAACAAAATATAAAAAATATATAATTAACACCCACCAAAGTGTGGGTGTCACAGAAGAGTAGCATCTAAATGTTCGTCTGTAAGTAAATACTGCCACACTTCAGTAACAGATTGTCTGTGGGGTATCAGATCAGCCACTGCAGAGCACTCCAGGCAGTAATGCTGAAGATTGATAGTATTGGGTGTCACACAACTTACACGACGAATACTACAGCACCTCCTCTACACGACCCACCTGACACATTGGTCTGTATCCCAATCAAAGACGAGCAGACACCACATTATGCCTCCTAATCAAGTGACTATAGCAACAGTACTTGCAGGGGCGATAGAAGTGGTCGTAGTGCTGGATAGTCACACTCAGAGGCCGCTCGGTATTCCTGCAGTGGAGGATAGGCAGATGAGCAGCAGCTCATACCTTCCACTTATAAAGGAAGAGTGAGCCAGGTTAGGGTAAAGCTGCGGATAAAGGCAGCCCACAGGCAGTCTTGGCAAGGAGGTCGACCATGTCATTCGCTAGTATACCGATATGAGAAGGAATCCACAGGAAGTGTACAACAAAAAAATGCTCGAAGGCTATGGTAAGCTGACGTAATATTTGGTTGGCTTTGGGTAGGAAAGGGCACAGAGAGCAGACTGCGAGTTGCATATAACCAGACCATTGCTCATTGTATGTAGCAGTAGATTAATAGCATCCAGAGGTCCTTGCAGTTCTCGTGACGTAGAGCTCAAGCAGTTTGGCAGACATCGACCGACCCAGCCACTGGGCTATGGTTCCATACTAGGCAAGAAGATTGCACAGCCTGTGCTCCCGTCTGCCTGCAGAGAGCTGTCAGCGTATAGTGTATGGGTGGCAGGGAGGGATGAAGTCACTTCAACAATGGTCTCCAGGACTCGTTTTTTCCGCAGGCAGGGTAGGTCCCTCTTGCATGTTGGTGTGTAGGAAACAGCTGGGAGAGGAATCCTCCAGGGGGGCAGACCGTGGTCGATCTCTTCCTCTGGAATATTAATATCCAGTCTCTGAAGACTCGAGCAAACAGTTTTAACAAGGGTGCATCCACCAGGTAGGAGTTGAGGCCGATGTACAGCAGGATTTAGCACTGTTCTAATGACGCTTGAGTAATGCGGAGAAAGATGAGGAGAGTAGAGACATTTAACTGTAAAGTATGTCAAGTTAGCAAATATTCGTTCCACTAAAGGAGGGAGATGGAGCTGATTCAGCATGTTAGCAATCCTAATGGAGATTGGGCAGCCCAGGATGAGTCGCATGGCTTTATTTTGAAACTTTTCGAGGGGATTCAATGCTGACATGAGCTGGCTTAGAGCAGGAGAGAAATAATCGACCACTGAATGAATATATGCTATGTAAATACTTCTGGCTACAGGGATCGAGACCCCTGCAGTATTGTTAGTGAGCCACTGGAAGGGTGTTAAATGCCGCTGCAGTCAAGTCATTATATCTTGAACTATTGGATGAACATGCTGCTGTGCTAGGGCAGTGGGAGCAACCCAAACAGGCGCACCTAAGCAGAAGTACTATGTACAGAATGGTATAACGCTGGTGCCCACCAGAAAATCTGAGAGTGTATGTGGATTGCGAGGAGAAAAGATCCTGTTTTTTTCTGAGATGATGAGGCCACATGATCAAGAAGACTCATAAAATGCACAATGAAAGTACTAAAGATATTCTGGAAAGTCTGAGTGTATGCATATGTCATCAGCATAGCACGTGACTGTGATTCCAGGGACATTAGGAAATAGGGACAGAAGGCGGTGCATAAGTATATTAAAAAGAAACGGCCTGAAGACATCTCCCTGTGAGGTACCAAGGTCAAAGCTCTTAATGGTGCTAATAATTCCCTTAAAGAGGACACGAGATGATCTATTACTGATATACCCTCGTATTCATCTCAGCAGATTCTCTTTTACACTAAAATCTACTAGCATTCTATCTGAATGCCACTCTGTTCATATTACAATTTCCCCCAATCTCACTCGTGGCTTCGTTTTTGCATTTAATTCAAATCTCAATTGAGACCAACAATAATCAAATAAGCACAGTACCATAGGTTGGGGACACTGTAATATGAACAGAGTTGCATTCAGATAGAATGTGTTTATTCCTAGTATAGCAGCTATACCTGTAAGGTTTGTTTCCCTTTTAAAACCCTCTTTGGTGTAGTTGGTAGTACCTTGGCGCAATAATTCTGTGTTCCAGGTTCATGTCTTGGTCGGGGTAAATATTATTCATATTTTCACATATGGTAATGTGCTTATTTGATTATTGTTGGTCCCAAATGAGATTGAGATTTGAATTCAATGCAAAATAAAGCCACGAGTTTGGTTAGGGGAAATTGTAATATGAACAGAGTGGCATTCTGATAGAATGCATTCATTCCTAGTATAGAAGATATAGCTGTAAGGCATGTTTCCCTTTTAGACCTTCTGTGGTGCAGTTGGTAGCACCTTGGCACAGTCCTTGCGTCCTAAGTTCAAGTTCCGGTCAGGGTAAAATTATTGATGTTTTCACATATGGCAATGTGCTTACTTGATTATAATTGGTCCCAAATGAGATTGAGATTTGAATTAAATGCAAAAACGAAGCCTCGAGTGAGATTAGGGGAAACTATAACATGAATGCGTTCTTTGATTTAGTGCATTTCTTAATAATATAAGGGAATATACCATCAGGACCTAATGTTTTATGGGCATCTAACTCCATCAGTGCATTGCATACCTTTGTGGCTGAAAAGATGATGTTCTCTAATACCGGCCCATGAGCTCCTATCTCTGCAATATGAGGGGATGGGGTATTTTCTGTAACTCCCTCATTGTGTGTACATACTAAATAATAAGACTTACTAACATTATTTGAAGGAAGAGGCATAAATCATTCTCAATATATATTACCCCAAGGCATAAACCTTCTTGCAGATGGAGTCACGAAAAGCAATGAGAGAACACCCAGGACGTGTCTTTCATGACATGAGTGTTCCTTGTGTGTGTGTGTGTATATACTGTATATATATATATATATATATATATATATATATATATATATATATATATATATATATATATATATATATATATATATATATATATATATATATATACCGTGATCCCTTGCTATATCGCGATTCACCTACTGCAATTCAGTGCATTGCTTTTTTTTTTTTGGCAACTTTTTTTTATGGGTATATGCAAGAATCCAAAATATGAGGAAATATTAAATTTTTCAGGATTTTTATTATTTTATTAAAAACAATTCATTATTTTATTGATAAAAAAGTATTTCCCAGCCTAAGATTAATAAAACAGTAAAAATAGTAAAACACATAAATTTAAGCATGTAACTATGCACCATAGAAAATACGATACCGGTATCGGCGTTTCAGAAAACGCAAAGGGTCGTACCTAAGTGAGATAGTACATATTATAATGTCCAGTATTTTCATTATTTTATTGATAAAAATAATAATTTCCTAGCCTAAGAACAATAAAACAGTAAAAAATAGTACAAAAAACGTAAATTTAAACATGTGACTCACAGTGTTGCATCATGTATAATACGATACCGGTATAGGTGTTTCGGAAGACGAAAAGGGTGCACCTACGTGAGACAGTACATATTAAAATTTCAGGTATTTTCATTATTTTATTGATAAAAAAAAAGTATTTCCTAGCCTAAGAATAATAAAACAGTCAAAAATAGTAAAAAAAATAAACATACACATGTACCTCACAGTATTGCACCAAGTAAAATACTGAACGATAGCGTATTGGCATCTTGGAAAACGCAAAGGGTTGCACCTACGTGAGATAGAAAATAGGATGCTATTGGCTGATGGGTGGGAGACAACGAATCACAGAATTGTTTTTCTGTATGTTCTGTAACATGGGGTCTGAATGGCTTTTTGACTGAAGCTTCATTCTCCAGCATCTTCCATTGTCTCGCCTCACCTGTTCAGTCTACTCACGTGTGCGCTGTTTGCATTGTGCTCTTAATACCTTGTGCTTGTGATTTTGGTAAACTTTTGTATTTCAACCCCTGCAATGCCTCCCAAGCATCCTTCATCTTCTAAGGCTTTTGGTAGTAAGCTTAAGTGGCAAAGGAAGATGTTGACCATAACATAAAAGGTAAAACTGTTAGATATGCTGAAGGAAGGAAGAAGGTTCTCAGATGTCGGCCGCCATTTCGACATCAACGCATATACTGTTCGATACATCAAGAAGGAAGAGGCAAATATCAGGAAAACAGGGACTATTACTTTTCACAAAACAGCAAGGAGAGTCGTAACACCCTGCAATAAGATAAGAGTGTGGATGGAATCTTCTTTGGCCCTGTGGATTACTGACTGCAGGAAGAAGAACATCAGCTTAGACACGAGTATCATACAAACAAAGGCGAAGAAGCTGTATGAGACATTCGTTGCAAACGAACCCGACTACAGTGGTGACCTTGAGGAGGAGGAGAAAGAAGAAGAAATCGACAACCCACAACCAGGACCCTCCAGCGATTCTCCAGCGAGGAAACAATCATTCGTTGCAAGCAAGGGATGGTTCGCCAAATTTCAAAAACGCTTTGGCCTAAAGAGCGTTTCGATTTATGGCAAAGCTACTTCTGCAGATACAGCTACAGCTGAAGAATATGTAAAGAACGGCTTCAAGAAAATTATCGCTGAAGGCAAATATGCTCCTGAGCAAGTATTTATCATGGATGAGACTGGGTTATTTTGGAAGAGAATGCTGTCTCACACTTTTCTCTTCAAGGAAGAAGCTAAAGCCCCAGGAATTAAAGCACACAAAGACCGCGTTACCCTCGTCATGTGCGGGAATGCTGCGGGCTTCATGTTAAAGCCCGGGCTTATTTACAATTCAAAGAACCCAAGATCTTTAAAGAATAAAAACAAGAATCTGCTGCCAGTGTATTGGATGCATAACCCTAAGGCCTGGATCATGAAAAGCATCACATCAGACTGGTTTTACCAATGCTTTATCCCTCAAGTCAAAGTTTATCTTGCAGAGAAGGGCCTTGAATTTAAAGTCCTTCTTTTGATGGATAATGCTGGTGGCCATGCAACTGTCTCCATTATGACGGTGTTCAAGTAGAGTTCCGGCCACCGAATACAAAATCACTGATTTAGCTTATGGATCAAAACGTTATTCGTGCGTTCAAGGCGCTCTACACATGAAATGCCCTCGTGAACCTGGTTGACTCCACGGATTCGGACAAAGAATTCACACAGAGGGCGTACTGGCGTAACTACACGATTGCCACATGCCTTCAAAGTATTCAGAATACAATCAAAGAGATGAAGCTGGCCACAATCAATGCCAGCTGGAAAATATTGTGGCCAGAAGTCATCTACAACTACAAGGGATTCGCTCCTGACGAAGTCCATAACTCGGCAATTGCGAAAGCTGTGAAGTTGGCTGCATTTCTAGGAGGAGAAGGCTTTAAAGATATGACTCACAAAGACATGTTATTGGCTGTGGAGTATTTGGCTGTGGAGTATGTACACATCATCATCACGTCATTCACGATAAGCTTACCTATCACGTTCATATAAATTTATGCTTGCACGCTGTTATTAATAAGTAAAGGGTGGTTTGTTAACAGTGCAGGGAGGGTTTATACAGTAAAGGTAAAAATAAATGTAAAATACTATGTATATATGGTACTCCTACTTCGCAGATTTTCACCTATTGCTGCAGGTCCCGGAACTGAATCCCCGCAATAAACAAGGGAGCACTGTATATATAAATATATATTTCCAAATATGCACATTACCATATGTGAAAACGTGAATCATTTTTACCCCGACCTGGACTTGAACCTGGGACTTATAATTACTAAGCCAAGTGCTACCAACTACACCACAGAAGGTATAAAAGGGATACATATTTTACAGCTTATATCTGCTATGCTAGGAATGAACGCATTCTATATGAATGCCACTATGTTCACATTACAGTTTCCCCCAATCTCACTTGTGGTTTCGTTTTTGCATTTAATTCAACTCCCAATCTCGTTCGGGACCAACAAAAAACAAATGAGAAAGCAAAACCACGAGTGAGGTTGGGGGAACTATAATATGAACATAGTGGCATTCAGATAGCATGCATTCATTCCTAGTATAGCAGATATAAGCTGTAAGGTCTGTTTCCCATTTAGACCTTCTGTGGTGTAGTTGGTAGCGCCTTGGCTTAGTAATTATAACTCCCAGGTTCAAGTCCCGGTCGGGGTGAAAATGATTCATGTTTTCACATATGGTAATGTGCTTATTTGGTTATTGTTGGTCCCGAATGAGATTGGGAGTTGAATTAAATGCGAAAATTAAACCACAAGTTAGGTAATATGAGCACAGTGGCATTCATATAGAATGCGTTCATTCCTAAATAAGCTGTAAGGTCTGTTTCCCTTTTAGACCTTCTGTGGTGTAGTTGATAGCACCTTGGCTTAGTAATTATAAGTACCAGGTTCAAGTCCCGGCCGTAGTAAAAATTATTCATATATATATATATATATATATATATATATATATATATATATATATATATATATATATATATATATATATATATGAATAATTTTTACTACGGCCGGGACTTGAACCTGGTACTTATAATTACTAAGCCAAGGTGCTATCAACTACACCACAGAAGGTCTAAAAGGGAAACAGACCTTACAGCTTATTTAGGAATGAACGCATTCTATATGAATGCCACTGTGCTCATATTACCTAACTCGTGGTTTAATTTTCGCATTTAATTCAACTCCCAATCTCATATATATATATATATATATATATATATATATATATATATATATATATATATATATATATATATATATATATATATATATATATATATATATATATATATATATATATATATATATATATATTTCTTTACAGTAGATGTAGTCATGAATTCCTGAATTAGACCACCCCACGCTTTTGGCTTTTCCTATACTGTTGAAATCTCTCAGGAGTTTTGCCATTTTTTTTTTATTTTTACAGTTTTACACTTATAGTATATACAAATATAATACATATGAGTTTACAGCTTCCCGCATATAACTTTGTAGTAGAAAAGCCCCTAACACCGAGTCTTGGGGAACTCCTCTCCTTATTTGCCTCCAGCCTGACACTGCCCTTCCCATTGTCATTTCAGTTTGTCAGCAATCTTATGTGGAATTTTGTCTATTTAGAAAAAAAAAAAAAAGAATACGGTCTCTCTCTCTCTCTCTCGTTAGATATTCTACTTCATAAAAATCTGCCATAGAATTGTGTAGGCAATTACCTAATTGTGCTTACGGAAAAGTCTTAAACTCTTAACTTCCCATCTCATGGTCGGTTCCCTTTTGTACTTGGTGATACTTAACATACTCGTCCTTAAAACTATGGATAGAGTTAGCATTAATTACCTCCTCGCTTAGCGCATTCTAATTATCAAGTACTCTTACACTGAAAATGTATTTTCTTACGTTCTGCAAAGAAGTTTTATAGTTCAGTGTTTACAAGATATCAAGATTACCACAATATCATTAAAGGTATCACAATACGAAAAAGTCATTTAATTTTAAGCAATTTTATGCATAAAAAAATTAACAGACCAAAAGTATCACATTAGACGAAAAAGGCGGCAATAAAGTGTCAGTGTTGCCATAAAACAGAAAACCAAAACAATGTACAGTTCGTTATGACAAAAAGAAGCAAAATTAAGGGATCAGTTTAGAACAAAAAAAAAATATTAATAAAGAAAGTGAAAATATATATATCAATTAATAAATAAATATATAAATAAAGAAGACATATATCATACCAATACAACACTCCAAATAAAGAAAGAAAATACACTATGCCACTACAGTTTTCTTACGAAGCTTTAAACTATGACCTCTAATTCCAGTGCCAGCCATATCATAATATCAATCCCTATCCACTCTATCATACCCATGTACATCTGAATTACAGTTTTCACAACCTTAAAGAAACTAAATTGGAATTCTGCGCATTTTTGCTTAAAGAAATCGGTAGCATTTTAATAATCAATGAGGATAATATTATACGATTTGATACCACCGAGTCAGCACCTATTTCAAGGTCACTTACAACCAATCGCCTTCAAGTTATTCTGCCACACCTCCGTAATGACCAATAGGGTGAATAGGCATTGGGTCCCTCCTTTAGACTACTAGAAACTTTTCCTTTCATAAATATACGTCATTTAAAAGTGAAGTTTGGAATCATGAAGACTTGCAAATATCTGTGAATTTTGAGAATATAGATATAAAGGAAAAATTAGCACAAGTGATTTTGGTATGTTATAAATTTATATTTGCAGTTATAATTGTATTTTTTTTCGTTCTTAAATATAAATGACAATAGTAGCGAAGGTCTTTTACGGGCTTAGAATATATTATGTTACAAGGGCACGTACATGGCTTTATATCAAACTGTTACATACATTTTTATTTAATATTTTATATAGGTGTATGGCCATAGGCTGGTCTGTTTAAGGTGTCGAACTGTCATCGGCTTAAAATGCATTATACGGTTGAATTCAGGTAAAAATGTTACATGAATATATTAACTTAACCTAACCTATGAATTTTTACCTGTGACTATTACCGGCCACGATAAGGGTATGCCCTTAATTAAGGATCGTTTTATGTACCCTCTTCCATAGCCTACCCAAGAAAATTCAGCGTTACTACCACCTGAAATATGCAGCGATGCAGTATGAACACCCAAAGTCACTCTATTAACGTATATAAAGCTTCAAATTCGAGTTAGGTTAGAATAGTTTACTTAAGCACCTACCGCCGCCCACCAACATCGAACCTAACACAAAAATAGTGATATATGAATGAAAATAATTATCAGAGTAATTCAGATCTCATCAGGCAAACGACCCATAAAACTGTCGGATATAATTCCTAAGTTTACCTAACTTACCCTATCTTAACCTAACCGAAAATATGGTAATTTAAGATGAATTTGAGGGTCAGTTTCATTCAAGAAACCGAAATAAGCATAAAATAGTTGGGACCTGACTGGTGTATTAATGATAAAAATACCACAACCTTGGCCCCACAAGTTAAAAACTATTGGAATGATTCAGTTGCCATGTGTAGGGTGGTCTTCAACTTTGGTCCTATGCCAGCATGTATTTTACTAGATAGAATTTATACTATTCAATAAATAATCGTTACTAGGTGAGTGAGAAAAGTATTACAGTTGAAACAAAGTCGGTATTCCTTTTTTACTTTCACTGCTGAGTTAGGAAATAAGTCATGAAATTTATTATATTATTAGAATGGGGTTGGATAAGTTAGGTGAGTGTACACCCAGTTAAGAAACAAGTTGGTTTGAATATATATATATTTTTTTTTTTTTAGATTTTTTTTTCACCATACAGTATTCTATATTTCACTTGTAGGGGTATGAAAGTAAACATTTTCCACAAACATATTTTTATATAGGACAAATGTATTCATTAATTGGATTTGGAATAGAGCATTTCCTTACTTCATCAGTCATACCCTTTTACATGTATTGGATTTGGAATGATTATCATCGTCATATCTTTCGGCATCTCCCCGTCAGGGTTTGCCACATCGAATTGGTCTTCTCCATATCACCTTATCACCTGCATTCTCCTCCATCACACCTCATGGCTTCCCTCACCACATCTATAACTTCTCTTTGGCCTACCTCTTCCCTCCTGCTGAACATCTCATCCTTAGCATCTTCCAACTTAATCCTCATCCCTCCTCAGACAAGCCCAAACCATCACAGTCTCTCCTCTCTCACCGTGTCCCCAAACCAATCTACCAGCACTGTCCTTCCCATTCTTTATCCTGTCCCACCTTGTCATGCAAAAAAGAAAACCGCCAGCATCTTCAAGTCTGCTTCCTCCTTCTCTGCCTCCTGTCTTTTGGTCAGTGGGACTGTCTCCAAGCCATACCGTTTTGGAAAGCAAGTGTTTTCTTATACATTAAAGGCTGGTGTTTTTTCAATATTTTTTTCATGAAGGCTATGAAACAGGCTTTTTTACCCACTAAAGCTTGAGCCCATAATGAGTTTGTATTGCCATTGACTCCAGAGGATGAATGGAGTACTCAGTAAACATTTCTTTCTCGTGCTAAGTAATCTGGATTATGCCTTATGTAAAAACAGCATATGAAGTGTCTATGATTCTTAGAATACCAGTTTAATGCTTATACTTTTTCTGGATGATTATGAAATTGTCTATGTAGAGTGTGACGTTTCATAACATTGTTAATGCATTACGATGTCATATTACATATAACATACTTCCCCACAGATTTTACCCTGGAGATGAAGTTTTTCCTGCTGTTAGATGATGATGCTTTATATTTGATATATGGAGATCTAGTTTCAAAATCCAACTGTCCTTTTCCCCTCACTAATGATTTATCACTATTCACATATTTCTTTTTGTTATAAGGCTGTCTTGGTAAGCTTCATAAAGAGGTAGAATTTTCAGGAGTAGGTCAGTTATTACCCCAATTCTAAAAAACTTTACCCACTATGCACTAAATATGGTGATGGTGGCTATTTGAGTTGATAAATGTTCCCTTTATTGGTATTGTAGAATATGATGTATCTACAAACCTTATTATGAAATAAGTCAGATGCTTTAAATATATTTTCTTCTGTGCCTGCATCTCTTATGCTATTATAGAGCCCAAGTAAGTTTTAGTGTTTGCTGTTTAGGCTGTATTCACAAACATAATCAATTCTCATTAAAAGCAAATCGTCTTACCTTAGCAAGATAGACTATAAGATTGTTTGTAACTGGTAACAATGGGGAATAAAACTTGGTGATCAATTTAAAACACTGACTGTTGTTATGGTTCATAGGTAGATTATCCTCCAATGTTTAATTTACTGCAGGCTAGTTATGATTACACTGCATTGGACGTTATTCTATACTTTTTTTTTATCAATTTATTTGATTGACCTTAGCTTTGACATATTGAACTTCATAGTAGTACTCATTGTGGTATACTATCATTTCATCTTGTTATTTCAGAAATATGTTGTCCCACAGACTGTCTACACTGATGCAGCCCTTAAGAGATAGAGTGTGGAAGTCGGTCACTGGACATGTGTTTTTAAGAAATGGCTTTTTTGTTAAAAAGGTAACTTTTATCATCATCATTCAGTGTTGTCTAAGAAATGCATCTGTATTTTTTTTTTTATTAAAACTATGGATATACCTATGTTACAGCAGTTATTTTATTTTATTCCCTTTGTTTTTGCTCAAAGTTTCAGACATGTTATGCACTTAGGCTGAGTAGTACAACGTCTAACATGTCAACTGAATGGTCTGAACGAACTAAACCATTCTCTTCTATTCCTGGCCCTCCAAGAGTACCAATATTAGGTACTTTATTGCCTTATAAAATAGGTAAATAAAAAGCTATAATTACTGTAAGTCATATGTAAATCTGTCTTGTTAATATTTTATTAATGTATATTTTGAATGGTAGTGTAGGCAAAATTTCACTATTTTTTCATTAGTGTATTTTAGATACTTGTTCATATAAGTACTGTATATATGATATTGGCATTGCTGCTGGGTTTGCTTTATCATTTTTCTGTTGCTTTAATAATTACTTAAGTAATATCATCATATTCTTAAGATAATTAATTATGATGTATAAATTTGTCTATCGATAAGTAGCTGCGCCAATTAAAAAATAGAGGTGAGTGTAGTGTCTTGCTTTGCATACTTTCATTTTCTTTTCTTATGTCTTATATAGTCTTAGTTTGCAAATGTGTATATCCACTTATTTTTATTGATGTGTAAGACGTGTACCCTTGTTTTTTATATGGGCAGATCTCCCTATTCTGACATTAGTTATGTGTCCCTTATGATTTTAAACTGGATAAATATACTTACTTTTTTAGCATTTGCCACATGTTCCGTTTATCGTACGGTACTTTTAAATCACCATATCTACTTACTTTTTAACTGCTGACACATGTTTACTTTGTTCCTGACTGAAAAGTAGTGGTTATTTGATAAAGTTGGTTTAAATTAGACTATATACATATGTATTTACCTGATCCGACATCATTACAGTAATTCCGTGCCAGATTTCATCTTACCAGATGTAATATCCTTCTGAGCAGTGCCACAATTGTGACAAAATATGGAGGTATTAGATTTTCAATTCCCACTGAGTAGGGCAAGAATACCTCCTTCATGTTTCCCTTCATGTCATGAAAGTCGACTAAATGGGGGGCAGCGAAGGGACTGGCAATTCCCTCCATTGTTTTTCTTTCCCTCCAGCTGTAAAATTTTTGCATTAAGTCGGCCTTCCTATTTTAAGGAAAATTATGACTTTTGTATTTTGGAAGATTTTCAGTATGCTGTACTCTATACTCAATTATTTCATAGTATTTAATGTAACTGAGGGAAGAAGAAATTACCAGCTCTCTAGTTCCTTATCCCTTTGAGTTTTATCTTACGATAAAGAGGGAATATGAATGATATGTTTTCTCAACTGACACCATTCCCAGATATGGTAGAAAGCGAGAGTGGAAGAATTTGTATAATAATATATTTGTATCATTAAAAACAATTACAGGAGGATATTTTTAATGCATTTGCTATACTGACTTAGCATAAGATAATGAAACAAACTGCAGCATATTAGAGATATTTATTGCTGTACTCTCTCTCTCTCTCTCTCTCTCTCTCTCTCTCTCTCTCTCTCTCTCTCTCTCTCTCTCTCTCTCTCTCTCTCTCTCTCTCTCTCTCTCTCTCTCTTCTCTCTCTCTCTCTCTCTCTCTCTCTCTCTCTCCTCTCTCTCTCTCTCTCTCTCTCTCTCTCTCTCTCTCTCTCTCTCTCTCTCTCTCTCTCTCTCTCTCTCTCTCTCTCTCTCTCTCTCTCTCTCTCTCTCTCTCTCTCTCTCTCTCTCTCTCTCTCTCTCTCTCTCTCTCTCAGGTTTTAAAAAGCTAAAAACTTACCACAATGATGTATGTGAGCTATTCTTCAAGTATGGCCCAGTTGTCAGGGAGGTCTTTGGTTCTCAAACAATAATTCATGTGTATGACCCGGCTGATATAAGACAGATATATGAAAGTGATGGCAAGATGCCCCAGATTCCACCCCTCCAAGAAACAACACAGTTTTATCGTAAGAAAAAGGATATGTCTCTTGGTCTTGGAAATTTGTAAGTTATTGCTTTTATGTTTCCCTTTTTAACTTACTTTTTAAGGAAAATTATGCATCAAGTTCATAAGTTGCTCAGAAAAGAAGTAATTTTATGAGAGAACAAGGGAATGCAACTGGGCATTTATGTGTTTGCCAATATTTTTTCCAAATATTCTACCTCCTTCTGTCAGACTTTCACCTGTGACCTGCAGAACAGGAGGCTACAGCTTATTGTGTCGAGCCACCTCTGTGGCTCAGTGCATTAAGCTGTAGACTCATGTTTAACAGTTCCCATGCTTGAATCCCCTCTGCAGGAAGTAGAATATTTGGAAATAATATACTTCAAACATGATACTATATGACGCTGAGCTGTGTAGTATGGCCACAATTGTAGAAAAAGAATTGAGGTAGCAAGACTTCAACATGCCTTGGCCTCTTCTATCATATGTTTTGTGAGAAGGAGAATTGTGGGCTGTAAGGATTCCTCTCCCTTAACCATTTTTGTTAGTTATGCAATGCACACTGAATACAGATGTAAGAATCTTTCTCCCCCACCACCTGGAATAAGACAGTGTTTATCTGGATAATTATTAATGATTTCTAATTGTACCGTGCTTACTAATCTGGTAATTAAAAGTATACTACAATATATCATATTAACACATGATAATGCACTATAGTCGTTGAAGTTTTAGATATATTCGGTGATTTTCAGTTTTTTTTTTTTATAACAGAAATGGAGAGGAATGGTATAAGCTAAGACATGCAGTTCAGCAAATGATGCTGCGTCCACGTGAAGTCAGCTATTATTACCCCTTACAAGATGATGTAGCCAAGAGAGCTGTAAAGCGTATTCATGAAGACTTAGATAGGAATGGCAGTGTTCCACAACTTCACCTTCTTGTTGCCAAATGGATCTTAGAATGTAAGTAGAGAATTCAGATACTGTATATGAATTTCTTTTCTTGTCACAAAGCAACTGGCAGAGGGCAAAGGAAGCGAGGATAAGCATGTGTATTGGAACCCTGCTACCTCAGTTCCTTTTCTACAGTTGTGACCTTCTTACTGGTTCAGCAGAGTATAGCATCTACTTAAATAGAGGTGAAAACTGTTTTATTGCTTGTAAAGATGTAGCATTATTATTTATGGAGACTAAGATGTACAGTACTAGTTATCTAGAGCAAGTTATATTTTATGAAACTAACTTCATGTAGCTACATATATCTATATTAATAATGATTAACGTCAAAATATGTGATTATATAATTTTTATGTAATACTGACAATAATAATGATGAAATAGTTGTAATGCAATTACTCGTATTTAAATGTCTTCAGATAATCTCCATCCTTTGTCAGGACCTTTGTCAGGAATCAAACCTGCAAACTCTAGTTTACAGCAACACCGTTTATTCCACTACACCACAGAGGCTGTATTTAAAAGGGAGAACTGGATAATTTTCTGATAATACCAGATAGGGACGCCACTACGACTATTTATCTGCATATTACCTCCCTCCCCAACCCTCCTGTAGCCAGTGAACCACATTCTCCTCCTCAACATCCAAGGCTAGCTTGATGAAACAAATGTAATGCAATTACGCATTTTTAAATGTCTTCAAATCATCTCCATTCCTTGTAAGGAATTGAACCTATGAACTCAAGTTTAGAGCAATACAGCTTAGTACACTTGACCAGAGGCTGTACATAAAAAGGAGAACTAGAACATCCTCTGATAATACCAGATGGAGGGATGCCACTGCAACCATTAATCTCCCTCCTCAACTCACCAGAGGCCAGCGAACAGATTACGATTGTTTCATCTAGCTAGCCTTGGATGTTGAGGAGCATTAAATGTGTTCGCTGGCTACTGGTTGGTTGGGGAGGGAGGTAAAACATAGATAAATGGTCACAGTGGCATCCCTACATCTGGTATTATTAGAGGATGGAATGGTCACAGTGGCATCCCTACATCTGGTATTATTAGAGGATGGTCCAGTTTTCCTTTTTATATACAGCCTCTGTGGTTTAGTGGAGTAAGCTGTGTTACTCTAAACTATAGTGTGCAGGTTCGATTCCTGACTAGGAAGGGAGATTATTGGAAGATGATTTACAGTGCGTTATTGCATTAAATTTGTCTCATCTAGCTAGCCTTGGATGTTGGTGGGTTGGGGAGGGAGTAAAACGGAGATTAATGGTCGAAGTGGCATACCTCCATATGGTAGTATCAGGGGATGATCCAGGTCTCCTTTTTATATACAGCCTCTGTGGTCTAGTGGACTAAGCTGTGTTGCTCTAAACTAGAGTTCGCAGGCTCCATTTCCAACAAGGAAGAAAAATTATTTGAAGGTCTTTAAAAATGCTTAATTGCATTGCATTTATTTCATCTAGTTAGCCTTGGATGCTGAAGAGGAGAATTAATTGTGTTATTTGGCCAGTGGTGAGTTGGGGAGGTAGATAAAGTGTGGAGATTAATGGTTGCAGTGGTATTAATACAGAACCTTAAATTATCAAAAGATATAAAATATGCAGGAATTAATGCAGCATTAAAATCATACAGAACCTTAAATTATCAAAAGATATAAAATATGCAGGCATTAATGCAGCATTAAAATCTTACACATTTGTACAGAATTTCACTCAAAATACGGAGATTTTCCAGAGATTGGTTTGAAAGCCATTTTACATTGATTGATACATGGACAGTGTCTCTACATATTTAAAAGAATTGTATGTAATTTGCTTTAAAATGATGATGGGAGCTGCAGCTGTAATGTAATCATGTATTATCCTGCCTTGGTATTTGTTCTCCTAACAAAGAGATCATTGTGTTGTAATTTATTTCCCTAACATCACTTGCAGTTTCAGTAGCCTTTTCTGTAAGGAATTGCTTTTTACCATGAAAATACAAACACAATTTTCAATGAAGATAGTTTTTACTTGCTGCCATTCAAGCCTCTTGGGGGCTGGAAAATGTGGTCATATTTTTCGATCTCCTCTAAGGCAACCCGAGAGTCAAAATTTAGAAGTCTGTACTTTTCTCATATGAGTTTTATTTGATAATCCCCATTTGGTTATCATCAAATACAGTATTTAAGTAGTAGCCTCAGAAGTGCCTTTTCTATGGTAATATGGCAAAGGGTTAGTGAATAGACTACCATTCTTTAAGTAGTAGTAGTAGTAGCCTCAGAAGTGCCTTTCTATGGTAATATGGCAAAGGGTTAGTGAATAGACTACCATTCTTTAAGTAGTAGTCTCAAAGTTGTCTTTTCTGTGATAAGGACATACCAGTTCCTGTTACCTTTTTACAGATTTATTCTCTAATTTTTTTTTCTACATTATTTGTTCGTTATAATTAAGTTGGCTGAGGGGGATATGGTATTTCGTTGATATTTTTTTTTTTTTACAGCTGCTGGAATGTGCTGCTTCGAAAAATCTCTTGGCAGCTTGAGTGGTGATGAAAGAGAAAGGTTATCTCACAAATTGGTTGAACTAAATATAGAAATTTTCAAGGTATATCTCCTTTCTCATGTTGTTTAATGCATTCACAAATTTTGTATATATATATATATATATATATATATATATATATATATATATATATATATATATATATATATATATATATATATATATATATATATTATATATATATATATATATATATATATATATATATATATATATATATATATATATATATATATATATATATATATATATTAATAACACTGAACTGTTAACATACAGTCTAAAATGGAAGGAAAAGCCCATTAAATAAAACAACGAAAATATATATATATATATATATATATAAATAATAAAAGATATATATATATATATATATATATATATATATATATATATATATATATATATATATATATATATATATATATATATATATATATATATATATATATATATATATATATATAAAGTACTTATTAATTTCGTGACCTAAGTTGGTCACCTTCTCAAAGTACAATGAGAAGGTGACCAGCTTAGGTCACGAAATTAATAAGTACTTTATATATATATATATATATATATATATATATATATATATATATATATATATATATATATATATATATATATATATATATATATATATATATATCGTATGTATCTATATA
Source organism: Halocaridina rubra (assembly GCA_037179515.1). NCBI lineage: Eukaryota > Metazoa > Arthropoda > Malacostraca > Decapoda > Atyidae > Halocaridina > Halocaridina rubra. Next base: position 48,905 of record JAXCGZ010015461.1, on the reverse strand, counting down.
TCTATATCGAGAGCTATATCTATATCTATATCTATATCTATATCTATATCTATATATATATATATATATATATATATATATATATATATATATATATATATATATATATATATATATATATATATATATATATATATATATATATATATATCTATATTCTATATCTATATCTATATATATATATATATATATATATATATATATATATATATATATATATATATATATATATACATATATATATATATATATATATATATATATATATATATATATATATATATATATATATATATACACACACACACGCTCCCCAACTTACAAATGAGTTAGGTTCCAGAAGTCTATTCGTTAATAGAATTGTTCATAAGTTTTGTGTAGCCTGTATATATGTACTGTACAGTACATATATACAGGGGGTACCCGATTTACGACAGGGTTCCATTCCTGATAGCTGTCGCTACCCTGTTTTCATCAAGTCAGAACACACCTAAATATGAACATAGGTCCCCCACCAATGCTAAAATAAATAATTTAACACATTGAAGAATAACCCAAGTTCATAATCTACGACAAAAATAGTAAAAGTACACTATACAGTAATGTTGACCTTTACTCCGCTTGCACACTGGAAGGGGCGTTGCTAGGGAGGGAGAGACAGGTTTATAGGAAAGAAGAATCTGGAGAAGCAGGTGCTGAGGAGACTGGGGCAGGTGAGTCTGGAGAGGCAAGAGAACCTACAATAGATGCTGGAGATACTGGGGCAGGTGAGTCTATAGAGGCACCTGAGGTAGAGGGTACTGGATATGTTGCTGGGGGATCTGCCTTCATGAAGAATTGGTTGAGGCGAGTCTGGAAGGATGCCTACTTCCTCTCCTCCCAAATTTCTTTGTGACACCACGTGCAATCTGTGACCCCTCTAGCGACCTTAGTGTACCTGGCAGTGTTGGGATCTTGAGCCTCAAGCTTTGCCAAGCCTTCCTCTATCAGGGCAAAAGATTCTTCCAATTCCCAGCTGGTTAATCTCTTGAGTTCCGGGCTTCGTGCAGGTATTTCTTCTTCCCACATGCTTCTTCAGTTGAATGAGGTCCTCAGCAGATAAGTCCTTTCCAAGAGTTTCTAGCAGCTCTGTCACATCATCAGGCCCCACCTCCAAATTGACCTCTTTACTCCGGGCAACAAAGTTCTTGGTAACAGCCTCAACTGTCTCCTCAAAGCCATGGAAGCCATTCACTAAGTGGGGGCACATTTTCTTCTATACCCCATTCAAGTTCGTCTGCTTACCTTCCTCCCAAGACTCAGGAATATTCTTCACAGCCTGCAGAATATTGTACAACTTCCAAAACTCCTTGAGAGTCAAGTTCTAGTCTTTCTCAATTGCCTTGAGAGCCATAGCGATTATCCTTCGGAGGTAGTTGGTCTTGAAAGAGGCAATGACCCCCTTATCCATTGGCTGTAACAGGGAAGTGGTATCAGGTGGAAGGTAAACCACCTTTAACATTAGGTTGAAAGTTTTCCAAATAGGGAGGGTGACCTGGGGCATTGTCCAGTACTGTCAACACCTTCAAGTGCATACCCTTAGAAGCACAGTACCTCTGCACTTCTTGCAGAAAATGGTTGCTGAACCAGTCCTCAAATATCTGGAGGGTTATCCAAGACTTCTTGTTCTACTTCCAGATGACAGGCAGTTGACCCTTCCAAATGCCCTTTAGTGCCCTTGGATTTTCTGCCAAGTAACCCAACAAGGGCTTCACCTTGAAGTCTCCAGTAGCTTTAGCCCCCAAAAGCAGAGTCAGTGTCTCCATGCTGACTTTATGGCCTGGTGGTGTCTTCTCTTTCTTGGCGATGTATGTACGAATAGGCATACGCTTCCAGAACAAGCCAGACTCATCCGTGTTAAATACTTGTTCGGCATGTTAACCACCCTCCTTAATTATTTCAGCTAACACACTGAGAAACTCTTTTGCTGCTCTCTCATCACCACTAGCAGCTTCACCATGCACCCTTAGGTTATGCAAATTAACATGAGTTAAAATTATTAAACCAACCCCTATTGGCCACAGACTCTTCACTTTAACTCCATTCCCTGTTTACATGTCATCGAACAATCTTTAGCTTTTTATTGTATCAACATGAGGCTCACTGGGATATGTCATCGATGCTGGTCATCCAGCCAAAGCACTAATAAACTTTCCACATCAATCATAAGGCCACTACACTGCTTACTAATCACAGTGGACATCATAGGAGCAAAACCTTTCGCATGTTCAAGGATATGATCTTTATCATTAATGATTGTCGCCACAGTCGAATATGCTAACTCCAGTGAGTAGCCAATGTTCATAGCACTTTCTCCCTTTTTCAGGCATTTTACTATTTCAACTTTAGTTTCCATGGTGATGGTTTTTCTTTTCTTCGCAGCACTGCCATCAGAAAAATCACCATAACGCTTGGAAGGCATAGTACAGATCAGTAACAAGCGCACACAAGCGAAACCAATGTGACAGCAGTTGAGCACGAGAACAATATGGCGCACGAGAGTAACTGAGCAATGCTTCTTCTTAGTCTAATACTACATAATGATGTATTCTTTCGCGACACTCACCAAACAGTTTCACATGAAGATAGTATTTTCAAATAAGTATTTGGTAATTTTGTATATGAATTATGTCTAATTCCTTCAAATAACCAAATACATAAATATGTAAAACCATTAACTTGATAAATACGTATACAACAATGCCGCGTGACAACGTATTCCTTTGCCACGCTCAACAAACTGTTCAGCATTAGATCGTATTTATGGCTGTGTGCTTGGTAATTTTGTAAATAAATTCATTGTTGTGCCTTCAGATAACCAAATACATAAATAAATAAAGCCATTAACTATATATATGCGATTTCAACAGAGCTACTAAATGTATATTCGTCTACCACTCTCTCAAACTGTTGAGTGTTCAAAATTTGTTTTTTCCACACAAGCCAAGTAGGTCGAAAACTTGAATTATTTATAAAATTTTGATAATTTATGGGACTTTGTCGTAACAGCGGAACATCGTAACCTGAGGAACACGTAACTCAGGGATTCCTGTATGCAGTACTGTACAGCATTTAGGCTAAATACAACTACTACATAAAACTAAAATTAAGAAGTAAAGTATTAATGAATTTGAACTTAATAATGTATATATAGGACAGTAATACATACATTAGTACATGGGTTGTTCCACTTGAAAGTTATGGATTAATTTCGGCAGTGATGGATAAGAAATGATAAAGTGTTGCTGACTTACGTATTTTAGTAATAAAACAAATTCTATATAGTCATATGTAATAATACTGATAATAATAATAATAAAAATAATAATGATGATAAATTTTAATACCAGTTGTACTGTAATAATAACCACTTTTGACAAATGCAATAATTTTTCAGAGTTACATACTATAAATTTCTTTTCTTATCGTAAAAATACCATTTAATTGATAAACTATATAACATAAATCATATTAATAAATTGAAATATGTACAATAATAATAATACAGTACAGTAACAACCTTTTAAACAGGTAGCGACAGTTTACAGTGACGTAAGAGAGAACATAAACTTTATTAGTAATAACACAAATATTTTTGGTTAATAAGCCATAAAACATGAATTATATCGATAAATTTAATACAGACTGTAATAGTACAGTCAGTAAACTGCTGCACAGTGCCAACCTCTTAAACTGGAGATAAAATTTAGTGTTGTCTATGTTCCCCCATGCTCGCGAGCAGAGGAGGGGGAAGAGGAAGAAGACGCAGCACAAGGACCAGTAGGCAACAGGATGGGTTGTTGTACTGTAATAGCACAAATATTTTTTTAATAAACCGTAAAAATAAATCATATTAATATATTGTAATACGTACAGTAATAATGAGACATTTTAAGAGTGCATGCAGTAAACTGTTGTACAGTATCAACCTTTTACAGTGAACTGGAGGGAAAGTTTGAGGTGACATATGCAACAAGGTAAAGCTTAACCGTTTCTACATTCTCCTTTGCTCTAGAGCAGAGGAAGAGGAGGCTGTGTAAGGAGCAGAATGCAATGGAATAAGAGACACTCTTACCCGACGTTGCCACTGGTGTTCCATTCAAATTATTAAAAGTTTTTCCATTTTTTCGATCAGTCTTCCCCTCCTCTGACTAATAATAGTAGACTGCATAGGCACTGCATCTTTATTATGTTCCATAATACGGTCTCTGTCTTTGTAAATTGTGCCCACAGTGGAACGATTCATATTATAAGCGCAGGCTACTTTCATCATTTTTTCACCATCATCAAGTCTCTTTATTATTACCAGTTTCGTTTCCATCAAAATGGCATGCCATTCTTTTTTGAAGCATAACTTACATCAATAATCTAACAGTTTTCACCACTCATGATTACTACATAAAAAGAAAGGTGTTTCTCGACAAACAACCTGGCACACTACGGAGCATTTCAATGTGTATGGGACGCTATCTGAGAACAGACTGGGACAATTTGATGACATACGGGTACAGTGTTACTCACACCTTCTTAGCAGCGGAAATTTTGAATTTGCTGCAACACGGTTCTTTATATTCTTTATAATTTTCATAATTTTTTAATTTCGCCGGACTTTGTTCGTATCTGTGAACGTTCATAACTCGATTGTTTGTAAGTAGGGAAGCATCTGTATATACTCTATAGATTATTGCTTGTCTGTAATGGCAGTGGAGGAGAAAGAGTTCTGCACTCATATTTCCTTTGTGTTTTAAGGGAACAAGGACCTTAGATTCCCGTCCTTCCTGATGTTATTTCTAGATCATAATATGCCTGATAAATGGGGATGAGGATGCTGTGCATGGCATTATGAAGCCCTACTGCCTTGTGATATTTGTTCAGTTTTAACCACCATGCTTTCTCCTACAAGATATTGCATCATTTAGAGAAAAATTAATATTAACTGTATCATTTTTGTGTGGCCCCCATGGCAAAGTGGTAACGCTTGTGACTTTGATTTTACAGGTTATGGGTTCAAATCCCTCCATGGCCTGAAGTTAGAAAAGGTATTTAATCAGGGAAATATTCACACTTGACAAAACTAAAGTCCTTCACAAGAAAGCTCTGTTTTAGCCCTTAATATAGAAGGGGGGTCCGTGACATAAAACCAGTCACAACAGTATCATTTTTCTGTACATGGCTGATATAGCAAAGTTATAGCAAATGCCCAATTATTTCAGTTGTCAGCTGAACTCAAGTTCTCTTTGCGTTTATATCGTTTTTTTCATACTCCAAAATACAAAAAACTGCATGGACTAGAGGATTTCTTCTATGGGTAAGACACTTTTTGTTTTATTTTGCATTTTTGATATCAAATATTTTTACTCTAAGGAATCCATATGTCATTTTCATTTTAATCAAATAGGTTGTGTTGCTTATAAAGTCATTGATTCTAATGTATGTTCTGAAGTCTTGTGTTACATCCTATATGAGCATATTGAATGCTCCTTTCTGTTATGATTTATGTTTGGGCCCTATTTATTAATCTAGCACTATTATTTCTATATCAGTTTGATAATGGATTACTGCTATGTATACAGTAGAATGAATGAGTTCCATAATATTACTTTTTCTAGAGATGAAGGAAATTATATTGTACTTGCAGCTTCTATGAAGTAGTTGTAAATATATAGGAAAATCGCAAATTTTATTCAAAAACCATTGCTAATGCTACTGAATTCATTGCAATATATCAGAAAGTCTTTTGTGATTTTGGGCTTACATTTCTAATCAGTTATAAGTCATGAATAACTCAACTTGCTTCCAGATTTCTAATCACACTGAGACTGCTAAGTCTGATTATTTTACAAGTTTTCCTCTTGTTTTCTAAGCTTAAAGATTAATTAATTAGTGTAATATGTAAGGTGTGTATATTACTCATTAATGCAGATGCTGCTGTCTTTTATAGTTATTAATATATTTACAATTAAATTTGTTTCAGTGCCTCCATTAAATATATCACTGATACACTTGATGAACTTAGACTCCTTATGAAAAAGGGAAAGCTGAAAGAGGGGCAGTTCAACTTTCTAACCTATCTATTATCACGAAAGGAATTATCTGAGAAGGATGTCATTACGATAACACTGTCCCTCTTTTCTGATGGACTGTCAACGGTATATATGCAATACACTGTATTGTTCTTTCTATTATGATTTATGCCAAAGTATTATATAAGAGTTGTACAATTTTCATCTTTTTAATACTGTATTGCTATCCTTGATTATATAACAACTCCCTTCCACCCTCTTTTCATACTAGAACAGAAACATTTTGTATCTGCAAAAGTAATGTAAACGCACACACATATCTCTCTTCACTTGGAATCCTTCAACTTTTTGTCAGTGAGGCAACATGGCTTCAGAGAAGGTAGATCAACAGTAACAAACTTATTAGAATTTTATGATGAGGTAAGCCAAATCTTACAGGAAAGAGAGGGCTGGGCAGATTGCATATTCCTAGACTTCCAGAAAGCGTTTGACACTGTTCCACATGGGAGACTTATTAGGAAGCTGCAATCAATGGCTAGAATAGGTGGAAATGTTTTGGAATGGATAAAAACTTACTTAGAAGGAAGGGAACAGAGGGTTAGAGTGAGACACTCAGTGTCTGAATGGAGAAGAGTTAGTAGTGGAGTTCCACAGGGTTCAGTTTTAGGGCCACTTTTGTTCCTTGTATATGTAAATGACCTACCAGAGTCTGTAAATTCATTCATGAATATGTTTGCAGATGATGCAAAGATTGTGAAGAAAGTAAAAAACGAGAACAATGGTAGAGAACTTCAGGAGGATCTAAATAATCTGCATGAGTGGTCAGAAAAGTGGCTAATGAAATTCAATACTTCAGAATGTAAGGTAATGAGAATGGGTACAAGTGCAAGAAGGCCCAAGCTTGACTACTCGGTGGCTGGAGTACAACTTCAAGAGACAGAAAATGAGAGAGATCTAGGAGTAAACATACTGGCAGATTTGTCTCCAGAAATACATATAAATGGCATAGTAAGGGCAGCATATGCATTCTTATCAAATGTAAGGGTAGCCTTCAGGCACATGGACAAGGAAATGTTCAGAAATATTTATGTAACCTATGTGAGACCAAAACTCGAATATGCAGCCCCCTTTTGGAATCCGCACTTGAAAAAGCACATAGCTAAGATTGAAAAAGTTCAAAGACATGCCACGAAACTGGTGCCAGAAATACGCAATCTCAGTTATGATGAGAGGCTGAGGGAATTAGACTTAACATCACTCGAAGCTAGAAGAGTGAGGGGGGATATGGTGACAGTCTTTAAATTCCTTCATGGTTATGATAGAGTGGCTAGGGATCGATATTTTGATATGGCAGGCTCTAGAACTAGAGGTCATAGTTTGAAGCTTCGTAAGAAAACTTCTTTGCAGGATGTAAGGAAATACTTTTTCAGTGTAAGAGTAGTTGATAATTGGAATTGGCTAAGCGAGGAGGTAGTTAATGCTATCTCAATGCATAGTTTTAAGGACAGGTATGATAAGTATCACTAAGTATAAAATGGAAGCGATCAGGAGACGGGAAGATACGAGCTTTGGGCTCTTTCCCGTAAACACAATTAGGTAATCACACACACGCATAAATACTGGGTCAGAGAGCATTATAATAACTGTTGTATACAACCCACCAAGGAACCAAAATAGGCTTGAAATTTATGAGGAAAGTCATATAGGTACGATTGAAGTCATAAACTCAGTTGTTAACATGGCGCGGGAGAAAAAATGTAGGATTTTGATTATGGGAGACTTTAATCATAAAGAGATAGATTGGATAAATCTTGACCCACACAGTGGTGAGGACTCCTTTGGGGCAAGATTCCTAGATTGCGTACAAGGGAATTTCCTACACCAACATGTAATGGAACCAACAAGAGCCAGGGGTGGGGATGAGCCATCACTACTTGATCTGGTGTTCACAGATAATGTGTTGGATATTGAAAATATTGAGTATGAACCACCAATTGGAAAGAGTGACCACTGTGTGTTGTTGATGGAGTATATCATTGAAGACATTCTTCCTGAGAGTAGAGGCACTGAGGACATGAGGAGGAACTATCAGAAAGGAGATTACATCAAAATGAATGAGCTTTTTGCAGTTATTGACTGGAGAACCTTATTTTACAACAAATCTGTACAAGAAATGTATGACATCTTTTGTGAGAAATATGGGAAGATAGTAGATTGCTGCATACCTGTCACCAAAGTAGGTGTAATTCATGCCAGAGAGAAATGGTTTGATAATGGGTGTAAAAGAGCTAAGGAGTGGAGAGACAAATGCTGGAAAAGGTATAGGAGGAGAAAAAACATAAATGCCTGGCAAACCTACAAAAGAGCAAGAAATGACTACCTAAGTAAAAGGAGAGAGGCAGAGAGAGATTATGAGAGGGACATCACCAGGAAGGCTAAAGAAAATCCCAAGCTTTTCCACAGCTTTATCAGAGGAAAACTGAAGGTAAAAGAACAGGTTTTAAGGCTAAAGAGAGCGGATGGAAGCATCACTGAGACGGACGAAGAGATCTGCAAAGAATTGAACAAGGAGTTTCAGTCAGTATTTACAGTAGAAAATACCCCACCCCCTCAGATTGCAGTGATAGAAGCTCAAGGGCCGGTATTAGAGAACATCAACCTTACAGCCACAGAGGTATGCAAAGCGCTGATGGATTTAGATGTTCATAAAGCTACAGGTCCTGATGACATATCCCCTCATGTGCTTAAAAAATGCGCAAACACAATATCAGTGGCACTAAGTATCATATTTAAGGAGTCATTGGAGTCGGGGGAGATTCCAAGATGCTGGAAACAAGCAAATGTGATACCTATCTTCAAAAAGGGAAGGAGGGATACGGCTCTGAACTATAGACCAGTTTCCTTGACCAGCATAGTTTGCAAACTTATGGAGAAACTACTAAGGAAACATATCTCTCTTCACTTGGAATCCTTCAACTTTTTGTCAGTGAGGCAACATGGCTTCAGAGAAGGAAGATCAACAGTAACAAACTTATTAGAATTTTATGATGAGGTAAGCCAAATCTTACAGGAAAGAGAGGGCTGGGCAGATTGCATATTCCTAGACTTCCAGAAAGCGTTTGACACTGTTCCACATGGGAGACTTATTAAGAAGCTGCAATCAATGGCTAGAATAGGTGGAAATGTCTTGGAATGGATAAAAACTTACTTAGAAGGAAGGGAACAGAGGGTTAGAGTAAGACACTCAGTGTCTGAATGGAGAAGAGTTAGTAGTGGAGTCCCACAGGGTTCAGTTTTAGGGCCACTTTTGTTCCTTGTATATGTAAATGACCTACCAGAGTCTGTAAATTCATTCATGAATATGTTTGCAGATGATGCAAAGATTGTGAAGAAAGTAAAAAACGAGAACAATGGTAGAGAACTTCAGGAGGATCTAAATAATCTGCATGAGTGGTCAGAAAAGTGGCTAATGAAATTCAATACCTCAAAATGTAAGGTAATGAGAATGGGTACAAGTGCAAGAAGGCCCAAGCTTGACTACTCGGTGGCTGGAGTACAACTTCAAGAGACAGAAAATGAGAGAGATCTAGGAGTAAACATACTGGCAGATTTGTCTCCAGAAATACATATAAATGGCGTAGTAAGGGCAGCATATGCATTCTTATCAAATGTAAGGGTAGCCTTCAGGCACATGGACAAGGAAATGTTCAGAAATATTTATGTAACCTATGTGAGGCCAAAACTGGAATATGCAGCCCCCTTTTGGAATCCGCACTTGAAAAAGCACATAGCTAAGCTTGAAAAAGTTCAAAGACATGCCACGAAACTGGTGCCAGAAATACGCAATCTCGGTTATGATGAGAGGCTGAGGGAATTAGACTTGCCATCACTCGAAGCTAGAAGAGTAAGGGGGGATATGGTGACAGTCTTTAAATTCCTTCATGGTTATGATAGAGTGGATAGGGATCGATATTTCGATATGGCTGGCTCTAGAACTAGAGGTCATAGTTTGAAGCTTCGGAAGAAAACTTGTTTGCAGGATGTAAGGAAATACTTTTTCAGTGTAAGAGTAGTTGATAATTGGAATTGGCTAAGCGAGGAGGTAGTTAATGCTACCTCAATCCATAGTTTTAAGGACAGGTATGATAAGTATCACTAAGTCTAAAAATGGAACCGATCAGGAGACGGGAAGATACGAGCTTTGGGCTCTTTCCCGTAAACACAATTAGGTAATCACAATTAGGTAATCACACACACACACACACACACACACACACACACACACACACACACACACACACACACACACACACACACACACTCACACTCTCTCTCTCTCTCTCTCTCTCTCTCTCTCTCTCTCTCTCTCTCTCTCTCTCTCTCTCTCTCTCTCTCTCTCTCTCTCTCTCTCTCTCTCTCTCTCTCTCTCTCTCTCTCTCTCTCTCTCTCTCTCTCTCTCTCTCTCTCTCTCTCTCTCTCTCTCTCTCTCTCTCTTCCAGAAAATCTAAGAATATTCACTGTCCATCCCTTTCTTTCCTGTAAGATGAGGAATACCTAATTATAAAATTCCAGCAAGTTTATTAGTGTAGACCTGCTTTCTCTAAAGCCATGTTATCTCTTTGACTAAAACCTTCGACTCCTAGTGAAGAGAAATATGTTTTCTCAGTAGTTTCTTCATAACCATTCAAATTGTATCAGTCATCGGGACAGGCCTATAGTTTAGAGCTGTGTATCTCCCTCCCTTTTTTGTAGATTGGCGCCACTTTTGATTGTTTCCAGAACCTTGGGGTTTCTCCAGGTTTCAGCGACTTTCGGATATGATGCAGAGTGCTGCAGATAATGGTTCTGCACATTTCTTTAGTACATGAGGAGATATATCTGGTTGCACAGCTTTATGAGCATCTAATTCCATCAGTGCTTTGCATATATCTGTAGCTGACTAGACGATATTTTATAGTACTGGCCTCTGTTCTCTCAGCTCTGCCGTATGAGTAAAGTGTTCTTTACTGTAAATACTGACTGAATCTCCTTGTATAGATCTTTGCAGATACCTTCATCTATCTCAGCAATACTTCCATCTGTCCTTTCCAACTTTTAACACCTATTTGAACTTTAATTTCCCTCTGACAAAGCTATGGAAAAGTTTAGGGTTTTCCTAAGCCCATCCAGTCTCTGCCTCTCTTCTTTTTACATATTTACTCTTATCTTGCTAGGTAGAACAAATTTGCTATTTTTGTCACGTACATCATATTCAGGAAGATGCAGGGCTTAATATTTTTTACCTGAATATAGATTTTTATTTAATCACTTTCTATACAACCATTGTATTTATGTTGGCCATTTATCTTTGTAATACTAAAAATTTTGTAAATAACATTTGAAATGTTTTACTCCCAGACAGCTCCAACATTACTTGGCAACTTACACTGTCTGAGCTTGAATCCTGAGTCACAAGAGCGTCTCTATAATGAAATAATCAGAAACGTCTCTGTAGATGCCCCAATTACTGTAAATACTGTCAACAAACTTCATTACCTCAAGGCATTTGTGAAAGAAGTATTCAGGTAGGCCATATATGTTTGCAAATTCTTGTAGCCTGAATTAATTTTATTCTCAATTGTTGCCTAAAATGTCTATAATGAGCCCATGCTCATTGTCTTGTTTTTGTAGATCATGGACTTGAGCAGAGTAAAAGTGCTTACTTACGTTTTAAATGCATTTTATATGCAAGTGCTATGATTATTTAATAATATGAAACGACTGGTAATGTCTGGGTGGATGATTATAATTTTTTTTATCATATCTTATACTTACACAATACATTGAAAAAGAGCATAGGATATTCTATTTTATTTGCATTCTGTTATTGCCTGAATTGATGTGGATACAATCTGAGCTCATGAATTAGTATTTTCGTACTGATAGGGAACTAGATATCATGATGAAATCGAAGAGTTCAGTAATGATGCAGATATTATTTTCCTGGTAGTGTGGGAAGAAAATATTCTGCTCTCATTACCCTTGCGTGTTATAAGAGCCATCTAAAAGGGATAGTAGAATGAAGTGTTGGCAGTCGTTTCTACCCTAAAAACTTTTTCTAATTGCTACAAACCTTATCAGAAAGGATATGTTGAGTCTCTTTTTGCATTCCTGTTGTTCGATTGTGGCCATCCTGGTGATTTTAGCAGAATGTCATATCGTTTTGAAATATGTATCCTTGAATTGGTCTTTAATTGGGTATCTGATAATACTGATTTCTATACTTGTGAAAATGGCCTCTACATTTGACATTATACCAACTTTATGTTGAGGCCAACAGACAGGCAATTTCTTCTACCAACTTATGCTGAAGCTAACTTAGTCAAGAAGTAATTCGAACCAACCCTGCTTTAATTTTATACTCTCATATTACAACTTAGATAACTATAAGCTCAATGTGAATTCCATTTTAAAAGTACTTATCGTTGGGTATAAATAAAAGTTTACTTTATCGTGAATGCTCTGCCTGGGAGTGTATTGACAACAGAAGACAGAGCTATCCAAAGCTGAATCATATTGATTTAACTTTGAGAAAATTGACTGTCTGAACCCTACTAATCTGTGTAGTAGTGTAAAGTATATTGTAGAATATGAAAATATTATTGACTTTCTATTCCAGTTACCTGGATAGAATGCAATGATTTTAATGACATACACAATAGTTTTTATTTTCAGTTTTTTTTCAAAGTGTATGCCTTGCTGAAATGTATTCCTCGCTTAGATTGTCTAGTTTTATGGTTGTAAGTAATGCCTGGAGAACAAAAATTTGAATCAATATGCAAAGAAGCTTCGAATGAGGTTTACTGATGAGTATTGAATTGCTAAAGAGAAGAGTAATAGTTGAATTGGGAGATAAAGAAGCAATATTCATGCCAGCGGTACAAAATAACATGAATCGCATACGTGTCTTTCTATAATAGGGGTAAAAAAAGGATAGCATAATAACGAAAATTCTTAACCTGTTCCCTTAGTTTCTCAAAGAATAACTGATAAATTGATGAATTTTGAAGTAGAAAAGGACATTTGGGTTTACAACTGTAACTAACGGTATTTATGAGCAACTGAGGTAAAAAGTTTCATTTATTGCTTGCTGGGCAGACGACTCTTACTCTTCCCCTGTCTTGACTGTCCAGATTGGATTATTTGATCCTTTGTTCAAGAGAAAACAGAATAGGTTCAAATCTTGGCTCGTGCCAACCCATGAATACATGCGTATTCATGGGTTGGTTTTTGTTCGTGATTTGGGGTCAAAATTTGTTAGTGGATTGGTTTGTTCGTGGGAACAGGCATTTGTGGGTTGGGGACACACACACACATATATATATATATATATATATATATATATATATATATATATATATATATATATATATATATAAATATATATATATATTATGAATATATATATATATATATATATTATAAATATGTATATATATTATAAATATGTATATATATTATAAATATGTATATATATTATAAATATATATATATATATATATATATATATATATATATATATATATATATATATATATATATATATATATATATATATATATATATATATATATATATATATATATATATATATATATATATATATATATATATATATATATATATATATATATATATATATATATATATATATATCCAAATAAGGCATTCAGATAGAATGCTTTCATTCCTATGTATAGAAGATATAAGCTATAAGGTCTGTATCCTTTTAATCTTCTGTGCTGTAGATTGTAGCACCTTGGCTTAGAAATTATTAGTTCTAAGGTTCAAGTCCCAGTTGGGGTAAAAATGATTCATGTTTTCACATATGTAATGTGCTTATTTGCTTATTGTTGGTCCCGAATGAGATTGGGAGTTGAATTAAATGCGAAAACAAAACCACGAGTGAGGTTGGGGAAGCTAATATGAATATAGTGCCATTCAGATAGAATGCGTTCATTCATAAGTATAGCAGATATAAGCTATAAGGCCTGCTGTTTCCTTTTAACCTTCTGTGGTGTAGCTGGGAGCGCCTTGGCCTAGAAATTATAAGTCCTAGGTTCAAGTCCCGGTCAGAGTAAAAATTATTCATATATATATATATATATATATATATATATATATATATATATATATATATATATATATATATATATACGCAGTGTTCCTTCCATTATCGCGATGGTTCGGTTCCGGGACCCTGTGCGAGACAGGAAAATCACGAAGTAGGATCAGCCTATCTGTACATAGATATTTTAATTTATTTTTATGTTTACACTGTATAACCCCTCCCTGTACTGTTAACAAACCACCCTTTACTTCATAAATAACAGCATGCAATGTAAATTTATATGAAAGTGGTAGATAAAATTACGGTGAATGAAGAGGTAATTACATGACACTCATGTACATAGGTATTTTACAATTATTTTTACGTTTACTTACTGTATAAACCCTCCCTGCACTGTTAAAAGAACACCCTTTACTTTATAAATAACAGCAAGCAACGTAAATTTTTATGAAAGTGATAGGAAAACTTACTGTGAATGAGGTGATGATGACGTGACATACTCATATACATAGGTATTTTACAATTATTTTTACGTTTATGTACTGCATAAACCCTCCCTGCACTGTTAAAAAAACACCCTTTACTTTATAAATAACAGCATGCAACGTAAATTTATATGAAAGTGATAGGAAAACTTACCGTGAATGAGGTGATGATGACGTGACATACTCATGTACATAGGTATTTTACAATTATTTTTACATTTACGTACTGTATAAACCCTCCCTGCACTTCTTAAAAAAACACCCTTTACTTTGTAAATAACAGCAAGCAACGTAAATTTTTATGAAAGTGATAGGAAAACTTACCGTGAATGAGGTGATGATGACGTGACATACTCATATACATAGGTATTTTACAATTATTTTTACGTTTACGTACTGTATAAACCCTCACTGCACTGTTAAAAAAACACTCTTTACTTTATAAATAACAACATGCAACGTAACTTTATATGAAAGTGATAGGAAAACTTACCGTGAATGAGGTGATGATGACGTGACATACTCATGTACATAGGTATTTTACAATTATTTTTATGTTTACTTACTTTATAAACCCTCCCTGCACTGTTAAAAAAACACTCTTTACATTTTTTATCAATTAAATAATGAAATTTTTTTTTCAATAAAAAATGAAAATACTGAAAATTTTTATTTTTTCAATATTTTAATATTTTTGCGTATACCCAAAAAATAAAATAAGAAATTGCCAAAAAAAAAACCGTGGTACAGTGAAAACGCGAACCAAGAAACACGATCCAGCGAGGAATCACTGTATATATATAGGGTTAGGTTAGAGGTCAGCTCCTGTCAAGGGTCCTCGCAATGTTAGGGTAGACCTAACATAACCTGCATTTGCTCTTTATCATCTTTGAATCTAACCTTGTGTTGACCCTGTCAGGAACTGACCTCTGTTCTAACTTAACCATATACCTGTGCAGGTATATATATATATATATATATATATATATATATATATATATATATATATATATATATATATATATATATATATATATATATATATATATATATATATATATATATATATATATATATATATATATATATATATATATATATTACACCTGTGCAGGTATATGGTTAAGTTAGAACAGAGGTCACTTCCTGACAGGGTCAACACAAGGTTAGATTCAAAGATGATAAAGAGCAAATGCAGGTTATGTTAGGTCTACCCTAAACCTTGTATTGACCTCTTTGAATCTAACCTTGTGTTGACCCTGTCAGGAAGTGACCTCTGTTCTAACTTAACCATATACCTGTACAGGTATATATATATATATATATATATATATATATATATATATATATATATATATATATATATATATATATATATATATATATATATATATATATATATATATATATATATATATATATATATATATATATATATATATATATATATATATATATATATATAGTATATATATATATATATATATATATATATATATATATATATATATATATATATATATAATATATATACCTGTACAGGTATATGGTTAAGTTAGAACAGAGGTCACTTCCTAACAAGGCCAACACAAGGTTAGATTCAAAGATGATAAAGAGCAAATGCAGGTTATGTTAGGTCTACCCTAACCTTGTGAGGACCCTTGACAGGAGCTGACCTCTAACCTAACCCTATATATATATATATATATATATATATATATATATATATATATATATATATATATATATATATATATATATATATATATATATATATATATATATATGAATAATTTTTACCCCGACCGGGACTTGAACCTAGGACTTATAATTTCTAGGCCAAGGTGCTACCAGCTACACCACAGAAGGTTAAAAGGAAACAGACCTTATAGCTTATATCTGCTATACTTATGAATGAACGCATTCTATCTGAATGGCACTATATTCATATTAGTTTTCTCAACCTCACTCGTGGTTTTGTTTTCGCATTTAATTCAACTCCCAATCTCATTCGGGACAAACAATAACCATATAAGCACATTACATATGTGAAAACATGAATCATTTTTACCCCAACCGGTCGGAGTAAAAATTATTCATATATATATATATATATATATATATATATATATATATATATATATATATATATATATATATATATATATATATATATATATATATATATATATATATATATATATATATATATATATTATATATATATATATATATATATATGGTTAGGTTAGAGGTCAGCTCCTGTCAAGGGTCCTCACAAGGTTAGGGTAGACCTAATATAACTTGCGTTTGCACTTTATCATCTTTGAATCTAACCTTGTGTTGACCCAGTCAGGAATTGACCTCTATTCTAACTTCACCATATACCTGTACAGGTATATATATATATATATATATATATATATATATATATATATATATATATATATATATATATATATATATATATATATATATATATATATATATATATATATATATTTTTTTTTTTCCAGCAGCTCTAGACATTTGTTTTTATTTTAAAGAACGATTGTAACACCCAATTTGTAAAAAGTAGATTGCTTACATATTTGACAGAATAATTAAAAATGATAAGCAAGCAACTTGCAAAAGTTGCAAAATTTATCACTCACTGTACAGGAGTAACTCTGAAGCCTCTCGAAGCCGATACACTTCTAGGCGTGACCCCGTTACTCAACTCAAATAAAAACTATCACAACTTTTATATGAGCTTGCTTAGTAAACAAAGCTGATTAGACATAGCGTAATATAGAATATTAACTGTTGTAATTTAACAAATTACCAATATTCAACACACCAGTGGTGTAGAATATATGCACACTAAGCAAAATTGAACTTCTAATGTTTTGTTGGTAAACCAGCATATTTACTTTTTTTCTGTAATTTGAGAGTTGCTTTAATACTTTGTATAAATGTTAGCTTCTTATGCACTAAAGGTCCAGTAAATGTTTACTTTCGTTCCCAGAAAAAGGTAAATTTTTAGATGAGGGGATTGCAAAGAATAGTTTCGAATAACATTTTTGGTGCTTCTTATCCATCTCACTTCACCAAGGCCAACTCGTCTTCCCTATCCGGGGGCTTCGTATTCCACTTATCCCTTCTTCTAAAATTATATCCAGAAGTATGATAAATTGGAGCTGCTTTTGTAAGTCTAATAATAATTTCTATCCCAAATTTATTAATTTTCAGTTATCTTCAGGGCTCCTACCGCTCATTAATAATGACGGGCAGATGAGTGATGAAAAATTTTGATAAAATTGCCAGTTTCTGAAGAAAATGAGAATAAGGTTAAGATTGTTTTTTACACCCCTCCATAATTCGTAATTATACCTTATTAAAGAGCAATTGTTTGACACATATGTCTAAAACTCACTTCACGTACTCATGAAAAACTGTTGCTAAGGTAAAAATAAGACAAATGAATTTATGGTAAATTATTGAAAATTAAGCGGTTGAGATAGCCCACCATTTTTTACTTGCGAGACACCACCATTTCTTAAATGAATGTCGCTGCTGTGTTTGCACCTAAATGCTTCCTATTAAGGTACATAACTAACTAATCAAATATAACCTAGGTTAAGTACATACTTTACTAGGGTATGTTTTGTAGCATACCCTGTGATGCTGCTTTATAAATAGAATCTGATACTGGTTAGAAGCTTGGATATTATTCAAGGCCACACAGAATTCATAGGGAACTCTATTAGGTACTGGATATATTTACACTATTCATATATTATATGCTGTCATTACAAGTACATGCCAAAGTTGGGATCTCTTTCTGAGAACAGTTTCAGAGAGGTTGTCACATTGCCTGAGATGCCTCATGTTTTATGTTCATGACTAAGTTAAAAAAATCTAATTGATTAGTGTATAACTTTGCCTTACCTAGATGAGGGGAATTTGGCAGGCCTCTGAAAGTATGCAGGTTTCATGGAGGAAATGAAAAATTGCTGTCATATGACTAATGAATAAAGGAAACTGATATTATTAGCATTCACAAGTAATTGTGACTCCATTTTGATTGTCTTAAAGTGTTATGCTACTTAATTGATCAATATTTACTTTAATGATTCCTCTTAATTTATCTTACAGCACCTTCTGGTATGGGAGAGTATTTTTTTTCCCTTGTCTGCTCTCTGTGTAGCACTGGTTCCTCTTCATTTTTTGCTTTTACTTATTTGTTGATTATTAGTTAGGCTATGGTGAAAATGATGTAGCAAGAATTGTTTCTATATATAGTACATATCAATGGGGAGAAAGCACACAATATAACCTTTAATAAATATTTGGGAAATTGCAAAGGTGATTTTACATTAAAGACAATAATTACAGAAACTCCCCTACTTACGACTGAGTTACAAACCTTCACAGATATGAACAAAAGCCTACCCAATATCTAACCATGAATTGCTATAGTGCACTGTATTAGTACATTATTGTTTTTGTATTAAAGTTCATTACTGCTGTATATTTTATTTTTCATGTGGTAGTTAAGTGTCTTTAGCCTAAGTACTGCATAGTACTGTATATGTATGTACTGTACTTTTTTATATTTACGTAAATGCAACTTACGAAAAATTCTACCCACAAACGGACTTCTGGAAGTTCGTTTGTATGTTGGGGGGTGTCTGTATCTTGTTGTTTTGAATGTGTTAGAACACGTTTTTTCATTATTGTCTTTCAGAGAGATAGTTTTATTTATAAAACCCATGGAGATTGTGTTATGTGCGTACACTTTAAGGTAATGATACTAGTTAATGACTTTGAAATGGGTTAATCTTTTTGACATTGTTTGAGATATCAAATAATATAATGTACTCTGAGCCAAGGCTGTCTAGAGATGAAGCAATAGTCTTCATAACCGAAATTTTGAAAATTGATGCACCAACAAGCTTTCCACCTACCATAGAATGGATAAACCTACTTGTACAAACTTTTCAGCAGAGACTGCCTTTTCAGGTAAGCCAATGTTGTATTGAACAGTATTTGTTTTTGTTATATTATTAGTTATACTATATTTTAGTTATATTACTGATTTATATACCTTTGCCTTTTGCTTGGCATTGACTTTTGGATAGGAGGTTTGTAAGATGATATAAAAGGAAAAAAATCCCGTTATGATTACTTTTATAATATTTTTTCTTTTTCTAGAATATAACACTCTTAAGTCAAGATATACAATATGTACCCAGCTGGGAAGATATAAACCGAGATGTTATTAAGAATGGTAAAGGAGGACTTTGTTTGTCTCTTAATGTTGCGTTAGCTGCCATATTATCTGCTCTTAACGTCACAGCCTACAATGCAGCTGCTGATTACATTCCAACCAAAGCACGAGGAGTTCATGTTGTTACCATTATTGACCTGAGCAAGGCTTTTGAAGCAGAATTGAAATGCCTAAGAAGTCAAGACAAAATGATAACAAGAAGTAAAACTCAGGATAGCAATCCACTTCTAGATCCCACACTTTCCAAAAGTGATGAAAATACAGTGTACATATGGAATTCCCCAAATATATGCAGTGGCAATCTTAATAGATCGGTTTGTCCAGGAATGATGAAGAAGGACTCTCTCTACTTGGCAGATGTTGGATGTGGATTCCCAACTCTGCAGGTTATACACTTAAAGGAAGATTTGAATAGGGTGTTTGTCAATTGTGGATTAGAATACTGCATAATCAAGAAAGGCCGTCGATTCGTGAGGATGCATAGACGTGGTCATGAAGCTGATGAAGGAGAAGAGGTATTGTATTTGATATGAATATTGTATGGCATATTCTAATGATCAATTTCCTTTGATCAGTAGATTTTTTATTGCAGGCTTTATCAGTTTACATACACTTAAATTGACTGTGCGTCTTTAGATTAGGACTGTGTCCATTACATAGGCCCTTTTGTAGCGTGGAGAATATAGCACCTTGTTTCCACCCAGGAGGTCATGAGTTTAGTTTTTCAGAATGGCAAACACATCATCTCTTTACCTATGCCATTTAAAGATAAAAGTGTACTGATGTCCCTCATGTGATAGCTCTGTCAACCTAGAAGACCTAGTAAGAATACCTGAAGATATGTGGGGGTCGTTAGTGAAAAAGTAGCTTCATGAATTTAGGTCTCAATAAGGGTCAATTTATATTTAATTTAATATAATATCTCCTGCATCATGAATTGTTACTTCATGCATCATTTGAATTCTAAGTTTTTCTTATTTGATAAGATACAACACCCAGTTAGAATATATAATATAGTGATAATTTTATGATGAAAATATGAAGTAAAGTGTATTATATACTAATTAGCCATACAGTTAATATTGTTTATAGATAATTATTTTTATCAACATTTGTGTTCATGAGGAGTTTATTGATTGTTTAAAGTTATTGATAAACTGATAATACCTAATGGATATTAGTTTGTGACATATTCTTTTTAATATGCTTGTCTGTTTTTAAAGGTATTTGAGAAAAAAATATTTATGATATTATTGTGATATATTCGTATGAAGAGAAGGTTGTACAAATTTAAAAATACCTTACACTTGGTAGTGGGGGAGAAAAAATTCCACCTTCCTATGCTCTGCGTGTTGTAGAGGTGAATAAAAGGGTTATGCCAGATGGTTAGGAAGAGGAAACTCTGCCCTCATAACCCTTGTGTGATGTAAGGGCAGACTAAGAGAAATAGGGTAGCAAAAGTGGCCAGTCCCATCATTTCTGAAATATTCTTGTCGCAGAATAGCTAATTGGTGGAATAAGGGTAGCCAGACTAGGATGAAACTGTGCTTCCTTTTTGTATTTTTGGTGGTGATTACCCTATGGGGTTCGATAAGATATGATATCTTGGTGAGGTCTACATAGAAAAGATATTATTAGTTTGCTGTTAAAACAACTGGCACACTTATTTTTGTAAAGCTTGCCTATGTTTTAGTTTGGAAAACACTGATACCCTACTTTTTATTTAACTTTAATTTTTGTTGATGATCCAGGGCTAAGTTTTTTTAATTTTTTATATTTTATCCAAATAACTAGCCACATCCCACTAAGGCCATAACCTATTTCTTGGCAAGCAAAACCACTACGAGGAAGATTGGAATGTCAGCCGTTAACTCCTTTATCCCATTTATTTGGGTCTTATGACACCCATGGAATATGAAAGGGGTGGATATGAAGGTAGAATTCTGTCACCCTGACTTCTTGGGCAGGGGTTCTCAAACTGGAGTTTGTAAACCCTCAAGGTTTCACAGAAGTTTTCCAGAGGTACTTAGAAGGCTTACGAAAAAGTATTTCAGACAAATTTTCCTAAACTGCTTGCAATGTCGATGCTGCTGCTTAATAAATTTATTATAATTTTAATAATTTTTTTTATATCCATTGCAGCACCAATGTATATTGAATTAATGTTACTATATAACAATTCCATATTCGGTGTCATATTAGTGAGGGTAAGAATAGATGGTCTTATAGCTTTGCAAATCCATATCAGGGAAAAGTTTGAGAACCCCTGCTCTAGGGATAATGTGAAGAATAACTGCTGTAAGTTGTATTAAAGCTTTTACCTTTTCAGTAGTAAATGTCTGTACTGGAATTTTGCTTCAGGACTTCTGTGTTGGTGAGGTTTGGCTACCAATATTTTCATTTAACCTTATTCCACGGGACATGAACTTCTTCAAGCAGTCCTTACGGCGTATATATGTCAATAAAAATGTATCGCCTTACTTTGAAGAGCTTCATTGTGTTATTTATTTGAACACACATGAAATGATTGCCATAAAAAACAACGTACATATTCAATATCTGGGTAGGCAGAAACCTAGCCTGTCAAATGACAATTATATATACGAACACACTAATGAAGTTTCCTCGCTTGCTTGCAAATTTAGAAAGATATTGAGTAAGAGAGACTTAATAGAACTTCTCCATGAAAACTTTGCTTGTCTTTCCGAATTGAATATAGAGAGAGCTGTTTCCAGATACTTCAAGAATATTCAAGATGTGAAATATGAAGATGAGGATAGAAACAGAGTCTGTATGGATTGAGTGTGAAAAGAATGATGAGAGAAGTGATTATAGTTATGTGGCATTAAAAGGAACTGTTGATGTACATATACACTGGCTAGGCATTTGCCGTGAAGGAAAAATGGGAAATATTGTAGTGAAGACAAGGGAGAAAATACTTCATATAGAATATTCTAGTTTGAATATGTTGTATTCATCTAAAGACTTCACGCTCACATTCACTGGGTATGTATACATATACTTGTCATATCAAAAGGAAGTACTTTCAGTATCTCCAAAACAAGTAAACTATGAGGCACAGCTTATGATTGCTTTGTTTCATTTGCTTCAACATAATTTACAGCCTTTGGTATCATTTGATGTGCTAAAAAACAAAATTTCATTGTGTTAAAAACTTTTCTCTTTTGCAGTGTTGGTAAAAAGATTCCACTTGTAAATAAGTTATTATTTTCCAGTCTTAAAATAGGTAATTCTGATTTTTAGCAAAAAGTTTTGCAACTTAAACATATAAATTTTTTCCTGCTTAGAATTCTGCACTTACTATCTGCCTTAGGAATTTGCTTTTTCATAAGCACACTTTAGAAGGGAGATCTTTTTTACGGAAACTTAGTGTGTGTTTGTCAGTCTATATGGTTTGAGTCATTTTCCAGTGACTCCTAAGCTTCTGCAAGATAATTTACAAAATCTTACATAACTTCAAAGACAAAAATTATAGTTTATCCTTTCATAGACCCTACACCTAGCTTTGGTGCTTGCTATCCCCGTATTGCTCTAATAAGAAATTATAGGATAATGCTTTATGATCTTTATTTCTGTAGGTTGTCAGACTTCTGATATTTCACCTATGAAGCATCACTTCATAAGAGTAAAACTTAGGATCTGAAAAGGAGATAACTGTGGGAAGGGATCATTGTGACAATTCTAGATAAAATTAGGAATATAAATTGTGTGATGATATTGAGAGTTAAGTGTGGTATATTGACAATTGGAAATAAACCTGCTTGAGCTCATCTAGCCGTGCAGATATGTAGAAAATTTAATACTGTAGTAAGTGTATTTGATAATTTAAATATAACTGTCTTTTATATAGATTTAGGTAGCATATGACCTCAAAGGTGGAAGGACGGGTTTGCTAAAGTGTATAATGGAAAAACTTAGGTACAGTGCATCTTAGGTTAAAATGCATGCTTGTTAAATATGAGCAGGAGGTCATTTTCCAGTGAGTAACGAACGGGCACAGTCAGAGGTATAGTTTGTTTTAAAGGAGAAATAGGCACGTTGATTTTCTAGTGGTCTTCCCCTGCTGCCTTGTTTGGGTTGCTGGCAGCTAGAAGAGTTACTGATAATTATAGTAAGCTTTTCTCGTGTCTCTGTAAAGGTGCCACCAGTGGCATTCAAACTGATACTTTTTCAGATCTTTAGGCCCCTTCATGTCCTTAAAACTGATTTTCTTTCGTTCATTTGACAGATATCTTCAGCAGATTATATTTTCTTTTCTGTTCAGCATCTGTAACTTGAAACTGTTTCAGATATGACTTTTCGTAGGGTCATCTGTATGCAGTAAGTCTTTGGCATTATTCAGAATTTGGTTAGTCAGGCAGAGGATCATAGAAAGTTGAATTTCATTGAGATGAAATGTGATGTTCAGAAATTTGGCTATGGTTACTCTATTCGAGTACAAGATAAACAACCCCTTTTCACATATATGAACATATTTTGAACATATTATATGCATACTAAATCAAGTTGTCTGCATTCTGTATGGATTTATTGTGAAAAATTAATATTCCTACATCTGACTTATGTATTTTGTAAATATTTATATAGCATATAGCTACATATGTGAGGACATATTTTTACTATTAAATTATTAATAACGAGCAACACAACAGTTTTCGAATCCACTGACAAACTGTATGCACTTTTACTCTGCTCTTGCTGTGTTTCTGATGCTCTGCTTCTTTTGCATGAAACAGATGTTAGTTTGTACTAAGCTTGCAGATTCATTTCAATTCTTGTATTATTATAAGAGATTATGCACTGATTCATCTGCTTTGCTGTTGACATATTACATTAACGTCTTTAAATATAAAATTATTTATCAAAATTCATTGTAAATTTTTCTTTAGGAAATATATATACAGGGGGTCCCCATATAACGTCAGGGTCCCGTTACTGACAGCTACACTTTATGCAGATTTCGACATAAGTCAGAATTCACTTAGATTCGAACCTAGGTCCCCCAGCCCATGTAAAAAATAAACCATCAAAAACAGAAAAAATTACTATGTTCCTAATGATGCTTGAAAAATTACTAAAACTAATCTTAATATTATTCCTAAACTTAAAAATTAACATTGTAAGATACAGGTACCGTATTATAAAACAACTCTTATATACTTAAAAATATTATACTACAACAAAATAAGTGTTCATTGTATAATTATAAAACACACTTATAAACATAAAAATGGTACACTACAACAAAACTGTAGGTACTGTATTGCTTACTTTTACTGTACTTATGTGGTGTGCTTGCATAGGGAGGGAGAGACGGGCTTATTAGGAGGTGGAAGTTGGAGAGGCAGGTGCTGAGGAGACTGGGGCAGGTGAGTCTGGAGAGGCAAAAGAACATTCAATACATAATCTATAGAAATTTTTTTTTACTGGACATACTTATTATAAGTTCTCATTGTAAGATTATAAAGCACTCTTATAAACAAAATATTTTACATTACAACAAAATAAGTTCTCATTGTAAAATTATAAAACTCACTTATAAACATAAAAATATGACACTACAAAATAAGTTTTCATTGTAAAAAATAAAACACTTATAAATATAAGTATATTACACTACAACAAAACTGTAGGTATTGCTTAGTTTTACTGTACTCATGTGGTGTGCTCGCATAGATAGGGAGAGACTTGGTCATGGGTGTGATCTTTGTCTTTGATGATCGTGACCACAGTCACAGAGGCTAATCTGAGATTGTGGCCAATATTCGTAGAAGATTCTCCCTTTTCAGCACAGTTTGCCTCTTCAGTTCTAATTTTCATAGTGATGGCTTTTCTATTCTTAGTGGCACTGCCATCAGAATTATCACTAACGCTTGGGAGGCATAGTAAAGTCTGTAACAGGCGAACACAACGAGAGAGCAGACAGATGCACTAGACACAATGTGGTGGGCGGGACTAAACTGAATTGTGGTCCTTCTCCTGCTTCTAATGCTGCATGACATCATATTCTTACACTATGCTCACCAAATTATTTCGAATAAAATCGGGCTTACAGCTATATGTTTGGTATTTTTTCTTTTTAAATTCAATATTATTTTTCAGTATAACCAACTGTATATAAAAAAATTAATAAATAAAGCCATTAACTTGATAAATACGAATGCAGAACAGTAGTGTTTGCTACCTTTGTATTTGTGTGTATTTTGAATAAAATCGTATTTACATCTGTTTAAAGTTTTCTTTTTAAAGTCAATATAAATTTTCAATATAACCAAATACTGTATATGAAAAAAATATATATAAAGCCATTAACTTGATAAATACGAATATAGAACAGCTGTGTGTACATTTTTTAACAGACAATTCTCAAGCCTACAACTTTATAGGATGCTTCTGTAACTGCTCCACATCTTATAACATAGACATAAGCCCCATTCCCCCTTGTAAGGGGGGTGGCCGAGCCAAGAAACGCACTCTCACCACGTTCCATATACACACCTCAACCACTCCTCTCAACTCCTTGGGGATTGAGGGTTGCCATGTCTACCCCCCTTCCACCCTGCTTGAGTCACCCACAAGGTAGGTGGGCAAGGGTATTCTACAATGAGGCCCAACAGCCGCAGCTGGTTTACCCCCACCGCTTCATCAAATGGGAACTCCCCTCACACCCGTCCACCACAGTTCACTGAGCTAGCAGGTGCGAGCAATCCCTTTGGGCTGCGTCATATATGCAGAATCTTCCTCCACTCATTCCTATCACTTGCATGCACTCTTCCCTGTTCCACTGACACTCCATGTGCATTCAGTGTTCTTTTCACACCATCCATCCATCTCAGTCTAGGTCTCCCTCTTAACCTAGCTCAAATCACTTCTGCACTCCACACTCTCTTCTCTAATTGTCCATTACTCATCCTTTCCATGTGTCCAAACCATCTCAACACTTTCTGATCTAACCTATCTGACAGCTTCCTTCCAACGCCCGTTCTCTGCCTGACATCCTCATTTCTTACTCTATCTATTCTAGATACACCATTCATACCTCTCAAACACCTCATCTCCATTACATTGTTTCTTTCATCCTCTCTTGCATTCCAAGTCTCTGCTCCATACAATACTGTCGGCACAATCACACCTTCATATGTCCTTCTCTTTGCATTCATTCCCAAATATCTATTTCTCATTATACTTTTCAACCCCCCTAGACATTTACTAGCTTCCATCACTCTGTGATTTACCTCTACATCCACTCGTCCACTCCTTGCTACATGTGACCCCAGATACTTAAAACTCTCAACTTCTTCAAGCAACTCCCCATTCACTCCTACATTCACTCTGCCAACATTAACACTCCTCGTGCATCTCATGACTTTACTTTTACCAATATTCACGTGCAACTTCTTTCTTTCACACACACACACTAATAAACTCAGTCACCATATGATTCAGTTCATTTTCAGTATCAGCCACCAGTACAGTATCATCTGCAAATAGCAATTGACTCAATTTCCAAAACCTTCCCTCCTCACCCACTAGTTCCAAGCCTCTGTTTAATACTCTTTCATTTACTTCCCTTACCACTCCATTCATATACACATTTACCAATCATGGCGACATTACACAACCTTGACGTAACCCAACATTCATCTCAAACCAATCACTCATATCATTCCCAACTCTCATGCATGCTCTACTATTCATGTAAAAACTCTTCACCGCATTTACCAAACTTCCACTTATTCCATACAGTCGCAACACCCTCCACAACCCCTCTCTATCTACCCTGTCATACGCTTTCTCTAAATCCATAAAGGCCCAAAAAGTGTCCCTACCTTTCTCCAAGAACTTCTCTCACACCTGTCTTACCGCAAACACTTGATCCACACATCCTCTTCCTTTCCTGAACCCACACTGTTCTTCCCCAATCAATCTCAGTACCTTTCCTAATTCTTTCAATTAACACTCTTCCATATACCTTACCAACTACACTCAACAAACTAATTCCCCTAAAACTACTACAGTCATACTTATCTCCCTTCCCTTTGTAAAGTGGAACTACACTTGCACTCCTCCAGTCAACTGGGACCCTCCCTTTCTTGAAACATCCATTCAACAACCTAACCATCCATTCTACTAATGCCTCCCCACCTTTTGACAAGCATTCAGCATGACACCCATCTATCCCTGGTGCTTTACCTGCTTTCGTTGCTCTCAGTGCTAAATATACCTCCTCTTTTGTTATTTCTCTATCATTCTCATCGCCTAACATTGGCATTCTCCATTCGTTTTCCACAGCCACAATGTCTTTCCTCTATCATCTTCCTCATTCAGCAGGTTCTTGAAATATTCAGCCCATCTCTCTCTCACCTTTATTTCATCCACTAGCAATTTCCCATCTGCTCCTCTCACGCTCTCCTCCCTACCACATTCACCTTTCCTCACTCTTTTCACTTCCTTCCAAAACATATTTTTATTCCTTTCAAAATTCTCAGACAAGCATCTTCCCCACTTTACATCTGCTTCTCTCTTTGCCTCCCTCACCACGTGCTTCACTAATCTCCATACCTTTCATACGTCTCTACATTACCTACCTGCAACCATATCTCGTAAGCCCGCTTCTTTTCAGCCACTACTGCACTCACCTGCTTATTCCACCATTCACTACCTTTCCTTTTAATTTCACCAGTTAGTCTCCTTCCACACACTGCCTCGGCACACTTCATAACCTCCTCCTTGAAACAGCCCCATTCTTCTTCCACTCCCGCCTCCACTTTCTCTTTCACTACATTCCACACATTTCCCACACTAACCTTATACTCACAGTCTTTCTCTTTCTTATACAATTCATTCACTTTTAGCACCTCTCTTCTTCTCTTGCGTCTCCTTTTTCTCCCACACTCACTCTACTTTCCACTAAATAATGGTCAGATATTCCACCACTAGCTCCTCTCAGTACATTCACATCCAATACTCTTCCAATCACCCTCCTGTTCACCACAACATAATCCATTAATGCTCTGTCAACTACTCTTCCATTATTCACTCTGACCCATGTATACTTGTTCACATCCTTCTTTTTAAATACAGTATTAGAAATCAACATCTCTCTCTCAGTGCACATTTCTATAATTTTTTCTCCATTCTCATTCCTGCCAGGTACTCCATACTTCCCAATTACACCATCCACTGGCTCATTCCCTGCTCTAGCATTTAAATCTCCCATCAACACCACATTCACATTCATTCCCAAGTCTTCCTAACACTCGATCAATTTCATCCAAAATTCTTCTCTTTCTACCTCACTTCTTTCACTGCCAGGGCCATATGCTCTCACAAACGCCCAAGCCTCGCATCCTAGCCTCATTTTAGCCACTATTATTCGAGAAGGTACTTCCTTCCATTCTACCACACACTCATTCATCTCTTCACTTATGACGGAGCCACTTCCTCTCTTCCTCTCCCCCTCTCAACTCCAGACACCCTACCTACCACTCTCCCATATGTCACCTCACTATTCCCTTTTATCTTAGTTTCGCTCAATGCAAGTACATCTATCTTTCTCTCCACAAATATACTCCCTATCACCTCCCTCTTACTTTCATTTACACCACAACCACGCACATTCAGCGACCCATTTATTAGGGTTCTTATAACAGCTACCTCTATATTCGTGTATATTTCGAATGAAATCGTATTTACAGCTGTTTGGTATTTTTTTTTAAATTCAATATAATCAGATGTATAAACAAATAGATAAAGCCATTAACGTGATAAATATGAATGCAGCAGTGCTGCTAGCTGTGTATTCATGTGTATTTCGAATAAAATCGTATTTAGCTATGTGTTTGATTTTTTTAAAAATTCAATACAATCAAATATATAAGAAAATAAATAAATAAAAGCATTAACTTTATAAATATGAATACAGCAGTGCTGCTAACTGTGTCTTCCTCCGCTGCTCTCACAAACTATTTTGGCGCATGGTTTGAATTTATTGCACCAGCCATGTAGGTCGAAAATTTTTTTTATTTTATTTTTTCTGTTGTAACGGCAAAATGACGTTTTATATATATATATATATATATATATATATATATATATATATATATATATATATATATATATATATACATATATATATATATATATATATATATATATATATATATATATATATATATATATATATATATATATATATATATATATATATATATATATATATATATATATATATATACAGAAGCTCCTTTACTTATGAATATAATCCTACCCATGTAATAATGTATGTATTACTGTACTGTATTGTATTATAACATTATCATTACTGTATTAATATTCATTAATACAGTATACTTTATGTTTTAATGTAGTTGTTAAGTGTCTTTAGCCTAAGTACTGTGTAGTGTTGCTTATGTATATACTGTACAGTATTTTTTTTTTACCTAAACACAACTTATGAACAGTTCTACTTATGAACGGAGTTCTGGAATCTAACTCAGTTGTAAGTTGGGGAGTGTGTATTTGTGTATGTATATGAATCATATTTTACCCCTTACCTGGGCTCGAAGCTAAGACACATAATTACCGCACCCAGGCTCTACCAACTACACCACTGAAGGTTTAAAGAAGCAAATCTTTATGGCTAACTGCTATACTAGGAATGAATGCATTCTTTCTGAATGACGTTTTGTTTATTTACAGCTTCTAACCTCACTAGTGGTTTGGTTCTCACATGCAATTCAAATCCCAATCTATTTAGGTAGTAATAATAATCAAATTTAGGGTAGTTTTATAAATCACAGAGAAACACACATTATTTCCCCCCCTAATTGAAAGAAAGGTGAAAATACAATGTAAGAGAAAATTAACTTATGGAAGCTGAGGCCACTCAACTCTTCATTTGGAGAGAACCCGCCCACCATTCAAACATTAGGACTTCTCATGTACACACACGCTCTTTCTCTCTCTCTCTATTATATATATATATATATATATATATATATATATATATATATATATATATATATATATATATATATATATATATATATATATATATATATATATATATATATATATATATATATATATAATGTTAGGGGGGTTGGAAAGTCATTGTGAAAAATATATTTATCACTGCATATATAAGTGCACACAGTGACTATATATATATATATATATATATATATATATATATATATATATATATATATATATATATATATATATATATATATATATATATATATATATATATATATATATATATATATATATATATATATATATATATATATATATATATATATATATATGCAGTGACTCTCTTAATACCCTGTACTAGTACAACAATGACTTATGTGGAAAAATCACCCAAATAAGGGTGAAAATCCCATTTTGTAGAGGATATTGACCGACCACACTGCAAACAAAGGCACAAACTCTGGTTAGTGGTCATTAGGTCCATTTTTCTCCGAATAATCCATTCAGAAAGTCATGGTGACTTAGCACCGTCTTCCCCAGGACCTGAACCATGGAAACCAACGTTAGGTTGATATTCCCTGTGTATTCTTGTAAAAACATGCTTCTATCGTGAGGTGCATGTGAGGGAGTCTCAACACAGTGGTAAGAGGTGTTGGTGACCTTGGTGAGAGTACAGCTCTCCCACTTCCCCCTTCTCTGCTCCTCCCTCTCCTACCACTCAAGTCAACTGCTCTCCGCCACCAAACACCTGTTGTCCACTGTATATAGAATGAGTTAATTTGTTTATTTTTTTGTTTATCTTTATATCTTCAATTCTGTACTTGTTTATTTTTAGCTTACCTACTTACGTATTTCAGCTTGCTTATAAATAAGAACGATATGTATCTGATGCAATATACTTGAATCAGTGAACACAATTATCTGTAACAAAAGAAGAGTACAATAAGTATATAAAGATAATTAAAAGAGTAATGCTAATACATGTAAACCATATCAATTTGTAGTAAAAGCATAGTTCACAACTCTCTCTAGAGATATATATATATATATATATATATATATATATATATATATATATATATATATATATATATATATATATATATATATATATATATATATATATATATATATATATATATATATATATATATATATATATATATATATATATATATATATATATATATATTATATATATATATTATATATATATATATATATATATATATATATATATATATATATATATATATATATATATATATATGTATATATATATATATATATATATATATATATATATATATATATATATATATATACCTAATTCGCTTTTTACGCGTGTTTATAATCCACAAAATTGGAATAACGCCCCTAGAAAATAATAGTAAATATTACGAAATACACATATAATGCCCATGCAAAAAAAAAATAAAAAAAAATAAAAAATATCTTCGTAAATAATCGACCACCTCGGAGGCACTTTTCTGCCATGGAAAATATAGGAAAAATAGCATTAAGAACAAACAGCAAACCAACTTGCGATATAATATTGTCAGGGAAAGCGTGCGAGTGTGCATCAGCTGATACGGAGGCGGCAAAACGTTTGCAGATAGAGGTTCGTTCTCCTGCATCCTCTTCCTCTTCTACCGCTTAAGGCGATTGGATATTATGAAGAGAATGGAAAAAAAGCATAAAGAACAAACAGCAAACAAACTTGCAATATAATATCATCAGGGAAATAGCGTGCGAGGGTGCATTAGCTGATACGGAGGCGGCAAAATGTTTGCAGATTTAGGCTCATTCTCTCGCATCTTCCTCTTCTACCTCTTAATGCGATCGGATATTATGGAGAGAATTGAAAAAGTGCTAAGTACAGTACGTGGATGAGCATTAAGAACAAATAGCAAACAAACTTGCAATATAATATCGTCAGGGAAATAGCGTGCGAGAATGCATCAGCTGATATGGAGGCGGAAAAACATTTGCAGATAGAAATTCGTTCTCCCGCATCCTCCTCCTCTTCTACCGCTTAATGCGATCGGATATTATGGAGAGAATGGAAAAAAAGCATTAAGAACAAATAGCAAACAAACTTGCAATATATTGTCAGGGAAATAGCGTGTGAGAGTGCATCAGCTAATACGGAGGCATAAAAACGTTTGCAGATAGAGATTCATTCTCCTGCATCCTCCTCCTCTTCTACCTGTTAATGCGATCTGATATTATGGAGAGAATGGAAAAAAAGCATTAAGAACAAGCAGTAAGCAAACTTGCCATATAATATCGTCGGGGAAAAAGCATGCTAGAGCAAAAACGTTTGCAGATAGAGGTTCGTTTTCCCGCATCCTCATGCTCACTGCCACCATGCACGTTCCAGTGTATGCCTGTTACCCACCGCATACTAGAGTGCATTAATTTGTTTACTGTACAGTAAATCTGTATATATTTTATACTCTATGCTATTTGCATGTTAATATAAATAACTACAGGTCTTTCTGCTTTGTTATGTACTTATAAAATATGAATTACTTATCTTATATCTTTGGTATAGTGTGTCTATATACGGTTGTGCAACGTATCTATGCCCATTATCATTGTTTCTTATGGAAAATGACTCGTTACATTATGCGATTATTACATTACGCAGCACTTCTGAGAACCTATCTTCGCGTTATTACAAGAACTAGCTATATATATATATATATATATATATATATATATATATATATATATATATATATATATATATATATATGTTTTCACATATGTTAATGTGTTTATTTGATTATTATTGATGCATGAATAGCTTGGGATTTGAATTGAATGTGAAAACTAAACCACAAGTGAGGTTAGAAGTTGTAATATGAACAACACAATATTCAGAAAGAATGCATTCATTCCTAGTATAGCAGTTAGCTGTAAGGTTTGCTTCTATAGACCTTCAGTGGTGTAGTTGGTAGCGCCTTGGTGTGGTATTTATGTGTCTTAGGTTCGAGTCCTGGTAAGGGGTAAAATATGATAAGTATGCATACACATATACACACCAGAGTCTGTAAATTCATTCATGAATATGTTTGCAGATGATGCAAAGATTGTGAAGAAAGTAAAAAACGAGAACAATGGTAGAGAACTTCAGGAGGATCTAAATAATCTGCATGAATGGACAGAAAAGTGGCTAATGAAATTCAATACTTCAAAATGTAAGGTAATGAGAATGGGTACAAGTGCAAGAAGGCCCAAGCTTGACTACTCGGTGGCTGGAGTACAACTTCAAGAGACAGAAAATGAGAGAGATCTAGGAGTAAACATACTGGCAGATTTGTCTCCAGAAATACATATAAATGCCATAGTAAGGGCAGCATATGCATTCTTATCAAATGTAAGGGTAGCCTTCAGGCACATGGACAAGGAAATGTTGAGAAATATTTATGTAACCTATGTGAGGCCAAAACTCGAATATGCAGCCCCCTTTTGGAATCCGCACTTGAAAAAGCACATAGCTAAGCTTGAAAAAGTTCAAAGACATGCCACGAAACTGGTGCCAGAAATACGCAATCTCAGTTATGATGAGAGGCTGAGGGAATTAGACTTACCATCACTCGAAGCTAGAAGAGTGAGGGGGGATATGGTGACAATCTTTAAATTCCTTCATGGTTATGATAGAGTGGCTAGGGATCGATATTTTGATATGGCTGGCTCTAGAACTAGAGGTCATAGTTTAAAGCTTCGTAAGAAAACTTCTTCGCAGGATGTAAGGAAATACTTTTTCAGTGTAAGAGTAGTTGATAATTGGAATTCGCTAAGCGAGGAGGTAGTTAATGCTATCTCAATGCATAGTTTTAAGGACAGGTATGATAAGTATCACTAAGTATAAAATGGAAGCGATCAGGAGACGGGAAGATACGAGCTTTGGGCTCTTTCCCGTAAACACAATTAGGTAATCACTGCTCCATCTTACAAACGAGTTAGTTTCCAGAAGTCCGTTCATAAGTAGAATTCTTTGTAAGTAGTGATTAGGTAAAAAAAAGTACTGTACAGTATATACATATGCATCACTGTACAGTGCTTAGGCTAAAGACACTTAGCTACTACATAAAATATAAAGTACAGTATTCAGTGTTAATAAAACTCGTGCTTAGGCTAAAGACACTTAACTACTACATAAAATATAAAGTATACAGTATTAATGAGTTCTAATGCAGTATTGGTAATGTTATAATTCAGTACAGTAATACATACATTATTACATGGGTAGGTTTTTGTTTGTAAGTAGAGGAGCTTTATATATATATATATATATATATATATATATATATATATATATATATATATATATATATATATATATATATATATATATATATATATATATATATATATATATATATATATATATATGTACAATCAGTAGGTCCTTGTATAACGTCATTCCAACTTATGTTGTTTCGCCGTTACGACAAAGGCCAAAAAATAATTAATAAATTGATAAATTAATTTTTTGACCTACCTGGCTGGTGTGGTAAATTAAAACCGCACACCAAAATAGTTTTTGAGTGCAGCATAGGAATACACAGCTATTAGCACTGCCCTATTCATAGCATCAAGTTAGTGGCTTGCTTTATTTATCTGTTTATATATTTGGTTATATTGAAGGATTATATAGAGTAGTCACCATGGCTCAAGCGGTAGCGTCTGCGACTCTGAGACGTCAGGTCTAGGGTTCGTGCCCCGTCACAGTCTGAGGTTAGCAAGGGCATGCACTTATTGTAACGATTACATCTGCCAAAGCAAGTCCTTTGCAAGAAGGCAACCGTCCTAGCCCTTGGTAGAAAAATGGAGTCCGTGACGTAAAACCAGAACATTGAAGGATTATATAGAATTTAAAAAAGAAGCACTCATAGCTGTAGATACGATTTTATTCGAAATACACATCAATACAAAGCTAGCAAACACAACTATATTCATATTCATCAAGTTAATGGCTTTATTTATTTATTTGGTTATACAGCATTGAAGGATTATATTGAATTAAAAAAAGGAAACGCATAGCTCTAAATACGATTTCATTCAAAATACACATGAATACAAAGCTAGCAAACACAACTATATTCATATTTATCAAGTTAATGGCTCTATTTATTTTTTTATATACAGGATATGGTTATTTTGAAGAATTATAGTGAATTCCAAAAAAAAATACCAAGCAGCTGTAAATATGATTTTATTCTAAATACACACAAATATAAAGCTAGCAAACATAGCTGTACTATATTCATATTTATCAAGTTAATGGCATTATTTATTTATTTGTTAAAATAGTTGGTTATATTGAAGAAACAAACACATATCTCTACATAAGATTTTATTCGAAATACGCACGAATACCAAGCTAGGAAACACAACTGTATACATATTTATCAAGTTAATGGCTTTATTTTTTTTTTATATATACTGTATAGTATTTGGTTATATTGAAGAATTATATTGAATTTAGAGGAAAAAAATACCAAACTCAGCTGTAAATAAGATTTTATTCGAAATACACACGAATACAAAGCTAGCAAACACAGCTGTGCTATATTCTTATTTATCATTAATGGCTTTATTTATTTGTTTATATATTTGGTTATATTGAAGAATTATATTGAATGTAAGAAAAACAATTCCAACCACAGCTGTAAATAAGATTTTGTACAAAATAGTTTGTTGAGCGTAATGTAAGAATCAGGCATCATGCGGCATTAGAGGAGGGAGAAGAAGCACCGCTCAGTTTATTCCCACCTGCCATATTGTGTCTAGTACTTTCGTCTGCTCTCTCGTGTTCGCTTGTTACTGACTTTACTATGCCTCCCAAGTGTGTTAGTGATTGTTCTGATGGCAGTCCCACTAAAAAGAAAAGCCATCACCATGGAAATTAAAATTGAAGTGGTAAGCTGTGCTGATAAGGGAGAATATTCTACAAACATTGGCTGCAATATCGTATTAGCCCATACGGCCATGGCCACGATCAACAAACCGCATGAGTAAAAGTAAGAAATACAGTACCTATAGTTTTGTATAATAGTTTTATGTTTATGTGTAGTTTTTTATGCAGTATATTACAATGAGAACTTGCAGTGTAGTATTTTTTTCTATAGATTATGTACTGTGCTGTATGTTCTTTTGCCTCTCCAGACTCACCTGCCCCTGTCTCCTCAGCAGCTGCCTCTTCAGCCTCCTCCTAAAAAGCCAGTCTTTCCCTCCCTATGCAAGCAAACCACATGAGTAAAACAATTCAGTACCTACAGTTTTGTACTATACAGTAGTTTTGTAGTGTAATCTTCTTCTTCTTCAGCCACTGAGGGGGACAAGCCAGCCTCAACTTTGTGCCGGTCCCAAGCCCAGGTAGATGGGGAGGGTTGGTGGCAGGAAGGGCATCCGGCCATAAAAATTTTGCCAAAACCAAAATATGACCAGTACAGATGGCCAGAAACATCGACCCCACATAAAAGTGGGAAAAGATGTAGACGAAGAAGAAGAAGTGTAATACAGTACAGATATTTTTGTTTATAAGTGAAGTTTTATTATACAGTACCTGTATGTTACAATGAGAACTTTATTTCTATAGATTAATGTTAATTTAAAGGGTAAGCAATATTATTAAGATTAAGTTTAGTATTATTTTATCATAGATTAAGAACATATATTTTTTCCAATCTCTTAAATGATTTATTTTTAACGTCGGTTGGGGGACCTAGGTTCGAATTTAGGTGGATTCCGACTTTCGTCAAAATCCGTTTTTAGTCAGCTGTCAGGAACGGAACCCTGACATTAAACGAGGACCATCTGTTATATATATATATATATATATTATATATATATATATATATATATATATATATATATATAATATATATATATATATATATATTATATATATATATTGATGCTCCCCAAATTTGAACGAGTTATGTTACGAATGGCCATTTATATCTTGACTTGTTTGTAAGTTTATATTTTATATGTACAGTGCTGTATTGGCTGTACAAACAGTGCTACATCATGTAGGTAACATAATAAAGTTGTGATCGACCATAATATATTTGTTTTCTTATCCTAAAGACACACGATACAAGTTTGTACGTTTCTTAAAGCGTTGAAGCCATCCATAGCCTGCTGCATATTAATAGAATGCATGTTTGTATCTCTAGATGTTAGTGTGTCAAATGTTTGCAAGTAGAGCTTTTGTATATACAGATGCTCCCCTACTTACGAACATACGCAAATACGAATAAAAAACTACCCATTATATACCCATATATTATTATATGTATTACTGTACTGTATTGCATCATTACATTATTATTACTGTATTAAAATTCAGTAATAATATAAGCTTTATGTTTTATATAGTAGGTGCCTTTAGCTTAAGTACTGTACTGTACTGCAAATGTATGTACTGTACAGCACTATTTTTTACCTAAGCACAACTTACAGACTTCTGGAGCATAACTCATTCATAAGTAGGGAGTATATGATGAGATATATATATATATATATATATATATATATATATATATATATATATATATATATATATATATATATATATAT
Organism: Halocaridina rubra; assembly: GCA_037179515.1. Taxonomy (NCBI): domain Eukaryota; kingdom Metazoa; phylum Arthropoda; class Malacostraca; order Decapoda; family Atyidae; genus Halocaridina; species Halocaridina rubra. Next base: position 10,373 of record JAXCGZ010015461.1, on the reverse strand, counting down.
ATATATATATATATATATATATATACTCCCCAACTTACAAACGAGTTAGGTTCCAGAAGTCTATTCGCAAATAGAATTGTTAGTACATTGTTTTTAGGTAAATATATGTACTATACAGTACATACATATCCAGTTCTGCACATTACTTAGGCTAAAGACACTTAACTACTACATAAAACATAACTTATACTGTATTAATGAATTAATACAGTAATAGTAATGTGATTATACAGTACAGTGCAGTAATACATACATTAATAAATGGGTAGGTTTTTGTTCATATCTGTGAATGTTCGTAACTCGGTTGTTCGTAAGAAGTGGAGCTTATATATATATATATATATATATATATATATATATATATATATATATATATATATATATATATATATATATATATATATATATATATATATATATATATATATATATATATATATATATATATATATATATTTTTTTTTTTACAGATTCTACCCTGTTGGAGAATCCGTTCAAAGGCTTCTTCAGAAAGATCTGAATTTAAGTGGTTACCATGTTCCTGCAGGGGTAAGTACAGATATTAGTTGGATTGTCTATATATTCAGCTCTGTTATAATATAGTTTGGTGTAGTTGCAGCCTTTATTCCTTGGTTGTGTCCATCCAGGTGATTTTGGCAGGAGAAGGCAGTTGTTGAAACAAGGAAATATAGATTTTTTTTTATCACTGCAAGGAAGCTTGTGGTATTAAAGTTGCATTGTGAAACAGTAGCGGTTTCTGTTATGTATAATGATTTTTTCTATCTTTTCATTTTTTTTTTTTTGCAATTGTGGCCACCCTGTTTGCTTTAAGGGATATGACTCCAGGAGGGATAAAAGTTGACAGGCTAATAATGCCAAAAAAGCATATTGACATGAAGGTTGTATATTTCTTGGGGATATATAAAAATACATTAGCATTAATTGTTGTCTTGAAGATGACGATAATATAGCACATGTGCTGTATATACTAATACTGATGACACTCTTTAAATGTTTTTGCTATATGGAATGGACCAAATATGCAAGGGATAAGCATATGAAAAAATATTTTTTTTTATCTATACGTGTCTAAATCTCTGTTAATAAGAGGAAGCAGTATGTTTTAAGAAGTCAAACACTTTTGATGAAAAAAAAAAATATTTAAAAAATATCTCCCCTTCAAGCAGGGTGACTGAGTCAGAGCATGCACACATTCACTAGTAGAACCTCTCTCTACACTGAAGCACATTCAAATATCAGATTACAACAGATCTTGCTAGCGTTTTCCTTTCAGAGCCTCCTTGTATGCTTTCACTTCATGGGAAAAATACAAAGGGGGAATTCTCTTTCTCCTTGCTACTCCCATTTAGGCTACTTTTATAAACCACAGAGGAACACACCTTATCCTTCCCCCCCCCTAATTAAAAGAAAGAAGAAAATACAGTTTAAGAGAAAGTTAACTTATGGAGTTTGAGGCCATTCAACTCTTCATATGCATAGAGCCCACCCACCACTCAAACATTAGGACTTCTCATGTACTCAGAAGTAAAATATATTAATAAGGAATACATCTGTTTTCAAGAGTAAGATATGTAATTAAAAAAATAGGACATCATATTATGTTTTCAAAGGCAAAATACTTTTAATATATCTTCGTTTGTATATTCTCGAAAGTGTGAGATATATGTCGATGTAATAATATTACTTTCAACCTAAGGGACCTCAGTAGCACAGTGGCTGTAGCGCTAGACTCTGGAAGTGACAGGGCTGTGTGGAAAAGGGCATCCAGCCTATATTCCCCAGCTACAATCTGTCTGTGTCCACCCCCATTTCAGTGGAGATCCATAGTAAAACATAAATGGCAAAATAATAATTCCAACCTATACTTTGTGAGCTTATATAGGGGATTCTGTTTTCCTTAGACCTATGTTATAACAGGAATTGTGACTCCAAAGTTATATTGAACATTTTAGGGAAAATATATTTGGAATGATATTTCCCGCAATCCTCTTACATTGTCCCTTTCCTCCATATTGCTCATGATTAGACTGGGAGCCTGCTTTAGTGTTTATTCTTGGCTGTAGGCTGGAAACTATTGTTCCATAATCTCACCTGGATTAATAAGAAAGAAATGAGTCCCACATATGAGTTACACTCCTTTGAAATATCACATGTTACAATAAGTTTGTTGGAAATTTATAGTCATATGAATATCGCTGAGAGCCCTATATGTTATTTAGACATAGTATAACATCCTCCTCGCTAATTAATGACACTAAGAGGAACTCTCCAAGCCAGGGTCTTCGCAATATCTGGGCCAAGATTATTTTTCCGAATTGGGCTCTTAAGGACATCCAGTGTATTCGAACCGCATATTCTTCTATAATGATAATTTAAAAGGATACCTCATGGTGTCTATAAGTTGGTAACCATGGTCAGTATGCTTCTGGTCTCAAACATTTGCCATGGAAGTTGAGAGCAGTCTCCCTCAGTAGTGGGGTCAGGTGTCATAGTGCATTGATCTGACCATCTAGCATTATTCCTATGTATTCTAACAACTTTCCTCTCAAAGCATGCAAATACATCAGATTTATTTTTATTTCTTTCTAGTCATATCTAGGGTCGAATGGAATTTCCCCACACTTGCCCAGTGCTGTAAACTGGGACAGATGGGTTTGGGGGGTTACCTTGAGATGAAAAAGTGCAGTACACCAACTATGGCTGTGGGGCCTCTTTGCAGAAATTCCTTCTCCACTTATCCTGTAGCCAACCCCAACAATTTGGTGGAGAGGAATTGCAGTGACCCATTATTCCCAAGGAACTAAGTTGGGTGATTGGGTTGAATTGGCTTTCTTATGTAATAATGGACAGACAGTAAAAATTTTGGTGATTCCTTTAAGCAGAATGATTCTGTTTTACAACACAGCCTTATATTTGCTGCCAGATTTATTTTATTTAATTTTTGTTGTTGTTTTGCAGACATACGTTGATCTAAACCCCTACATCTGGTTGAAGAGTGAACGCTATTTTAAAGACCCTCTTTCCTTCAAGCCAGAAAGATGGTTAAGAGATTCAGCAATAGGAGGACCCATAGTTGATCCCTATGTCCTCAACCCATTTAGTATTGGCACCAGAATGTGTGCAGGTATTTTCTCTGGAATTTTCTAAGTACCTGTATATATTAAATGTCCTGTTGTCTTAAAGTGTTATATATTAAGTACAGTATGTCTGTTCTTATGGTAGTGGTTTGTTATGTTGTTGCTTTGGCATGAATATTTGTTTAAATGACTTATATGTATAAAGGAGTATTGTTTCTGGACATTGTATTCCACTTACTATGTAATAAATTCCAAAGTCCTATTAGCTTTCTTGCTTAAGTATTACATGCAGGTTTCAGTACCTGTGTACCCTCGGCCGATTCATCTTCCTTATTATTGTTTGTCTAAATTCATCCTTTATTTTTATGCCTTTTTTGTCTTGTGCATTTATCATTGATCTAGACTGGCCTCTTGTTATTACATTGGAGGCATCTTTGGCTTTCCTGGCTGTAGCCTTACTTGAAACACCAATGTCATGATAACTCTCTCTTATTTGCTGTTTGAGAGAATGAAGAAGGTAAAAAGGAGAAAGAATATTCTGGTCGAATTTCCTTTGAATCTACAATTTTGCTCCTTTCCAATTTACTAAATATGTACAATGATATTATTCCTCATTCACACAATTCTTTGAAAACAACTAGCATTAATTTTATTATATCTGTAGGTCGCAGATTTGCTGAACAAGACCTTTATGTTGGTCTGTGTCGAGTACTGCAAAGCTTTCGCTTAGAGACTACTAACAGTGCACCTCCTGAACAAGAATGGACATTGCTTTTTAGACCCAAGACACCTTTACCAATTAAGTTTATTCCCAGGTATTGATTTCTTAGTGTTGATATATCAGCTGTACTTGGTTATTTGTGAAGTTAAATTCAACGTTATAGAGAATATGCCTTTAGGATGTTTATATTAGTTCTGAAAGTGGGAATTATGTGTAAAATGTATACAGGGATTTCATACAGATGGATCATTGAAGTTAGTAGTCAAGAAAAATATAACAGCAATTAAATTTCAGATCTCTTCTATAAAAGACTTCGGAAGCTTATATGCCACTCTCATTATCATTGTTTATAGTGCCTTACATCAAGAGTTATATCATCAAATAAATTTTGTTTGATTTTCTATTTTTGTGTTCATTAAAATTTTATTTTACGAAAACGTATTACCGTATATCCTGTTAAATGCATTTCTTACAAAGTATATTTGAGAACCTGGACTTAACTTTACCATCTGTGAAATAATGAGTACATTGCTACTTCAGTTGGGAATGAAGTCACTTTGCTTCACCTTAATAGTTGGAGTTGTATTGCCAAATTTTTTGGTGTATTTTATACTGCTGTGCCTTAGGTTTATATCTTAATAATATACCAGAATTAACCTTGCATATTATGACATTAACACCTTGTTATTCTTGCTCCTGTGTTCCCTACATTTTATGAGTATTTGCTATATTGATTACGTTTTTCCATGTATTTTTTATATTATAATTCATGGCGTTTTTGTTGTAAAGATATTTCTGCAGAAAATTTATTTTTTATACAGTATGAGTATGTGAATAATATATTTGCAAAGGCATTATGACATGTTACTCAGTATCAAATACAGTCTTTCCTTCTTTTAGTATCATTTCAGAACGATGTACATCATTATTTATCATACATACATATACAGTGGTCAAAATCTCCTTTGTAAGGGGTGGCTTTATATCCTTTGCCATGGCACCTGGCAGCTATTTTATCTTATTTTCCCCCCCATGCTCTCCCAACCATCCCAGTGTACATCAGTTGCAAGTATGAAAAATTTCATTTGCCCACATTACAATTACAATAGCTCTTTACCCATTTCTTTTGCACACTCTTCCCATCTCCTTTTAGGTACCATATGAACCCAATGCTCCCTCCACCCCATCTATCCATCTTATTCGAGGCTTACCTTTTGGCCTTACTGCTCTCACCACTGCTTTCCACTCTCTGCTAGGCATTCTTCGTTTATGTTTCCCTTCTGCTCAACTCGCCTCCACACTACCTGGCCTATCTCGTAAAATAGTTCTCTTCCAATTCCTGCAAGACTTAATCTCGTCCTCATCCCTTTTATGGTCACTGGTATGTTTAATGAAAAAAAATAAGGATGATATGATTGCCAATACCATGTTCCACAAATTATTCTTGTTGGCTTGCATGACACAGAGTAACTATGGGTGCAAAATTCTTACTCCCTTGCCATCAGGGTTCTCATATTGTAATGTGAAGTAATTATAGTGTACGTACAAAAGGCATTTGAGCCCATTCACTGTAAATGCATATAGGTATTATCCTTTGGTGGTTAGAAACAGCTAGAAATATATGTGTAGAAATTTGTTTTTAGATATTTCATTGCTACTGTGAAAAATATGTTTAACAGCAGAAAAGTGTACCTTACAGATAAGTTAATTTTTACAAATAAAAATTTTACCACTTGTTTTTCACAAGATTTCTAGTGTTCTCAAACAAGACTATCGTAAACTAATGTAAGGAACAGATAGATATATTTTCTATAATGAATTTATTTCTATCTGTTACTTATGATTCTGTTTTTATGCCATGTAGTTGTTTCAATCTGGAATTATTTTAACCCTTTTTAATGATTGTAGCAGCATTTTATGTGGCTTATGCATATGTCAGTTATGAATATGGGATAAACAGTGAAGACGTCAACACTTTTAAGAGTGATTGATGACCACTGTTCCATTGCCTCGAGCTTTTTTCACACTTTAAATATATTAGAGGTATTTTGCTTCTCGTCCGATCGTTAATAAAGAGAGTTAATGAATTTTAGATGGCTGTAAAGGTATTATTAACGGGGTTTATTTCAAAATTCAATACCAGAGTTCCTTCTATAGTAATAAAGCATTGATTGCTGCTATTTTAATGAGGCATAAGCAATGGTCATTGGTAGACACATTTGGCTTTATAATTTGTCTTTGGTATTCACATATGTGTTGTCACTTATACCTTGGTAATGGTATGCCCTGTATTTTCGGTAAAAACTTGAATAACACTTTGTTACATCATTTTCTGTACTTTGGAATATTATTTTTTTTTATCTGCAAAGTTATATGTACCTTATTTTATTATATATATATATATATATATATATATATATATATATATATATATATATATATATATATATATATATATATATATATATATATATATATATATATATATATATATATATATATATATATATATATATATATATATATATATATATATATATATATATATATATATATATATCCTAATGAATATATGTGGTGAGTATGTTGGGCCTCATTGTAGAATACCCTTGCCCACCTACCTTGTGGGTGACCCAAGCAGGGTGGAAGGGGGGGAGACGTGGCAACCCTCGATCCCCAAGGAGCTGAGAGGAGTGGTTGAGGTGTGTATGTGGATCGTGGTGAATGCACGTTTACTTGGCTCAGCCACCCCCTTTACAAGGGGGAATGAGGCTTATGTCTATGTATGGAGTTGCCATGTGTGTAGTGGTGTACATCCCCTCCTCCATCAAAGTTTTCTCTCCCCGGAATGCTTGGTATGACTGTGCCTGCACCTAGGCTATTTAGGCCAAGGATCAGCATACCAGTCATGCCAAACCTCTCTTTCTGATTTAACTCGTACTGCTTTTATCACAGCCAGAATATACTGCACTGCTTTGATTCATAACTAAAGCTGATGGCTTAAACTTCTCACACTAAGAAATGTTTGTTCCCTAGCCAAAAGGCTCTCAAAAACTTCTGTACCTCAATTTTTATCCCTTCATTCTTTATGATGGTTCCATATCTTTCTTTCCTACTTACATAGCCAACCCCTTTGGCTCTCATTTTCTTGCCAACTCCTCCCTAAGCGATTCTAATCCTATTCCCTCCCCTATTCTTTCTACACGCAAAGTCTGTAGAGTGTTATTCCTTCCATAGATGGAAGGAATAGTATGGTCACCCTTTGTAGGAACATGCTTTCAATATGAAGGACAGATACTGTTTGGAAAAAAGACATAGGAGCCAATAATCTGTAAAGTCTATAAGGAAGCTTGCGGGGATACCGAAGGATCCCATGCTTGTTCATTCTCCATTGGGAATATCAAAGTCATGGTAGCCTGTCTCTGAATCATCTTTTAGTAGCTTTTCATAGTAACCACGTTATCAGTAGTTGCCTAACATACTTTAGAATCATACTCAGATATACAGTAGTTTTTTAAGTTCGGGCAGAGAGCTAGGCAATAGTAATTTCTATTATTTATTTTCTATATTTTTTGGTACAGGTATCTCCTGTGTTATTGTTCTTAAGTATTACCTTTGTGTTGGTGTATTTTCTATTATATAGTATCCTCTTTTAAATTTTATCTAGCCTATTTGATCATTTTCATATCTATTGAATACTGTACTTGCATTTATTTCTATACTGTTACTTATAATTCTGTTTTTATACCATGTAGTTGTTTCAATCTGGAATTGTTTTAACCCTTTTCAATGATTGTAGCAGTATGATACTGATATGAAAATAAAGAAGTGTAGTGATCGATATCTTACTACAAAAGGACCAAGAGAAGTATTTTTTTTTATTCTGTTTTGAAAATTGCCGTAAAATGTTATATTAACTTTTGGATATGCAGAGTAGCCTTTACAGTATTTGGGATCCTGGACATTATAAATCCTCAGTGCACTTCTTACATTTTTAAAGAAATATATGTAAGCTGCATTCTTTTTTTGGGAAGCTTTTCGGTTGAGTTATATATGTTCACTTTATCATCTTAACAAATATTGGTGATGTTTTACAGTAGAATAATATACTTTAGTGGTACAGAATAATATACTTACAGTTATGTATTAACTTAAAGACTACATTCCTTCTTCACTGAAGTTATTTTATTACTGAACTGTTTCTCTGTCATTTGCAACACTTCAAATTATTGTTAACATTTTAGTTCCTAATTTGTGTAATATATTTAAGTACTTGGCAGATTATAGTATTTAATACATCATTTTTGTTATGGTAACTATAGACAGATCTAAGTGCTTAATACGTAATTTTTTTATTATCTGTGTAATTATAGACAGACTGTAGTGTTTAGTGCGTCAATTTTTATTTATCATGGTAATTATAGTAAAGTATAGCGATAGTAGTCACATTTATATAGTTATGGTAATGTGAAGAACTTTTAGTTAAGATTTCATGAACCAAATATATATTCTCTCAATGCACTTATTTTGCTGTATACTTGTCCTGCTCTATCATGTGTTTTTTATAGCTGTTGATTTTGTTCCTTAAGTGTACAGTAATTAAAATATCTTATAGAATGCAGTATTAGCTAATTGAGTGGGTATACCTGACTGTGTTGCCAAGAGTATGAGATAATATCTTTCTATAAATATGCAGTGTATTACATAGTGCTTTCTTCATAAGACAGCAGTAGGACCATGTTTTAATTATATTGGCTTATTATTTAATCACTGAATTTCTTAAATAGTTGTGGTCTCTGGCATGAGAGAGCAATATGTTTGAACAATAAGGTACCTTTTTATGTCATAATTAGTCCCCATTCAAATTGGGGTGGACAGAGACGGAACTAGGGGATTAAGACTAGTATAGTTTAGAGAGCTATGGAGAAACTACTGAGAAAACACATTTATATGCACTTGAAGTCCTACAACTTTTTGTTACTGAGACACTGTGGCTACATAGAAGGCAGGTCTGTGCTAATAAGCTTATTAGAATTTTATGAAGAGGTAAACGTAAAACTTACAAGAAAAAGAGGGCTGGGCAGCTTGCATATTCTTAGATTTTCAGTTGGCATATGATACGGTCCCACTTGAGAGACTTATTAAGGAGCTGCAAGAATAGGTGGAACTGTTTTGAAGTTGATAAAATCTTATTTAGAATGAAGGGAACAAAGGGTGCAATATCTGACTGGAGAAAAGTGGGCAGTGATGATCCATAGAGATCAGTTTTGAGGCCACTTATTTCTTATACAGTATATATAATGACCTAGTGGAGTCTGTATATGCATTTTTAAATATGTTTGCAGATATTGCAAAGATTTTGAAGAAAATAAAAGATGAGAATAACAGTAGAGAACTTCAGGAAGACCTAAATAGTTTGCTTGAGTGGTCAGACAAGTGGCTTATGAGATTCAATACTGCAGAATATAATATGAATGGGCAAGAGTGTAAGAAGATCCAAGTTGGGTACTCCATAGCAGGCGTAGAACTTCAAGAAACAGTGAACAAAACAGATCTAGAGGTAATCATATTGGCTGATTTGTTGCCAAAATTGCATATAAATGATATAGTAAAAGCTGCATATCTGTGACATTTTAGGCAAAAGCTGAATATGCAGCTCCCTTTTGCAATTTCCACTTGAAAAAGCATAGTAATAAACTAAGGAAAGTTCAAAGACATGCTACGATGCTATTGACAGAGATATGTAATCTCAGTTATAAGGAGAAGCTAAAGGAGTTAGAGTTACCATCACTTGAAATTGAAAGAGGGGGATATGGTGACAGTTGATAAATTTCCTCATGGCTTTTCCCGAATGGACAGGTTCTGATAGTTTTATATGTGTGGCTTTTAGATTAGAGGTAATAGCTTGAAGCTTTGTAAGAAAACTTTTTTGCAGGCTGTAAGGTAGTACGCTACTTTCTTGCGTAGAGGGAATGCGAGCCGCGCGTTCCCTGACAATTGGAATTCGTTATGTGAGAAAACACTAATGTGAAGTGCTTTCATAGTTTTAAGGACGAATGTGATGAGCGTCAGTAGGTAAAAAAATGAAACTGATTAGGAGACGGGGAGTTACGAGCTTGGGTCTCTTTCTCATAACGACAATTAGGTAATTATACAGTTGTTAACCAATAGGTATTGTGGATTTAACTGTAAAATTCAGAAGCCTTATACAGTATTACCCTTATATTTTATATATTCAGTAATATACAGAAGTTCCCCTACTTACAAACAAAAGTTATGGACATTTACAGATACGAACAAAACCTACCTATTATCTACTCACGTACATATGTATTACTGTACTTTACTGTATTATTACACTATTATTACTGTATTAAAACTCATAAATATGTACTCTATGCTCTGTTTTATGTAGTATTCAAGTGTCTTTAGCCTCAGTACTGGACATGTATGTACTGTACAGTACTTCTTGTTTTTTATACCTAAACACTATTTACGAAGAATTCCACTAATAAATGGACTTCTGGAACCTAACTCATTCGAAAGTTGAGGAG
>JAXCGZ010015460.1:0-77892 GCA_037179515.1 Halocaridina rubra | reverse complement strand
TAGCTATGTGCGGATTCCAAAAGGGGGCTGCATATTCGAGTTTTGGCCTCACATAGGTTACATAAATATTTCTGAACATTTCCTTGTCCATGTGCCTGAAGGCTACCCTTACATTTGATAAGAATGCATATGCTGCCCTTACTATGCCATTTATATGTATTTCTGGAGACAAATCTGCCAGTATGTTTACTCCTAGATCTCTCTCATTTTCTGTCTCTTGAAGTTGTATTCCAGCTACCGAGTAGTCAAGCTTGGGCCTTCTTGCACTTGTACCCATTCTCATTACCTTACATTTGAAGTATTGAATTTCATTAGCCACTTTTCTGACCACTCATGCAGATTATTTAGATCCTCCTGAAGTTCTCTACCATTGTTCTCGTTTTTTACTTTCTTCACAATCTTTGCATCATCTGCAAACATATTCATGAATGAATTTACAGATTCTGGTAGGTCATTTACATATACAAGGAACAAAAGTGGCCCTAAAACTGAACCCTGTGGAACTCCACTACTAACTCTTCTCCATTCAGACACTGAGTGTCTTACTCTAACCCTCTGTTCCCTTCCTTCTAAGTAAGTTTTTATCCATTCCAAAACATTTCCACCTATTCTAGCCATTGATTGCAGCTTCCTAATAAGTCTCCCATGTGGAACAGTGTCAAACGCTTTCTGGAGGTCTAGGAATATGCAATCTGCCCAGGCCTCTCTTTCCTGTAAGATATGGCTTACCTCATCATAAAATTCTAATAAGTTTGTTACTGTTGATCTACCTTCTCTGAAGCCATGTTGCCTCACTGACAAAAAGTTGAAGGATTCCAAGTGAAGAGAGATATGTTTCCTTAGTAGTTTCTCCATAACTTTGAAAACTATGCTGGTCAAGGAAACTGGTCTATAGTTCAGAACCGTATCCCTCCTTCCCTTTTTGAAGATAGGTATCACATTTGCTTGTTTCCAGCATCTTGGAATCTCTCCCGACTCCAGTGACTCCTTAAATATGATACCTAGTGCCATTGATATTGAGTTTGCGCATTTTTTAAGCACACGAGGGGATATGTCATCAGGACCTGTAGCTTTATGAACATCTAAATCCATCAGCACTTTGCATACCTCTGTGGCTGTAAGGTTGACGTTCTCTAATACCGGCCCTTGAGCTTCTATCACTGCAATCTGAGGGGGTGGGGTATTTTCCACTGTAAATACTGACTGAAACTCCTTGTTCAATTCTTTGCAGATCTCTTCATCCGTCTCAGTGATGCTTCCATCCACTCTCTTTAGCCTTAAAACCTGTTCTTTTACCTTCAGTTTTCCTCTGATAAAGCTGTGGAAAAGCTTGGGATTTTCTTTAGCCTTCCTGGTGATGTCCTTCTCATAGTCTCTCTCTGCCTCTCTCCTTTTACTTAGGTAGTCATTTCTTGCTCTTTTGTAGGTTTGCCAGGCATTTATGTTTTTTCTCCTCCAATACCTTTTCCAGCATTTGTCTCTCCACTCCTTAGCTCTTTTACACCCATTATCGAACCATTTCTCTCTGGCATGAATTACACCTACTTTGGTGACAGGTATGCAGCAATCTACTATCTTCCCATATTTCTCACAAAAGATGTCATACATTTCTTGTACAGATTTGTTGTAAAATAAGGTTCTCCAGTCAATAACTGCAAAAAGCTCATTCATTTTGATGTAATCTCCTTTCGGATAGTTCCTCCTCATGTCCTCAATATGTATGTCACGTCATCATCACATTCACGGTAAGTTTTCCTATCACTTTCATAAAAATTTACGTTGCTTGCTGTTATCTATAATGTTAAGGGTGTTTTTTTTAACAGTGCAGGGAGGGTTTATACAGTACGTAAATGAAAAAATAATTGTAAATGTGTATGTATGTCACGTCATTATCACCTCATTCACCGTAATTTTATCTATCACTTTCATAAAAATTTACGTTGCTTGCTGTTATTTATAATGTAATGGGTGTTATTTTAACAGTGCAGGGAGGGTTTATACAGTGTAAACGTAAAAATATATTAAAATATCTATGTACATATAGGCGGATCCTACTTCGCGGATTTCCTGGTTCGAGGTGGGTCCCGGAACCGAACTACCGCGATAAGTGAGGCAACACTGTATATATATATATATATATATATATATATATATATATATATACTATATATATATATATATATATATATATACTATATATATATATAATATATATATATATATATATATATATATAATGAAGAGAAATAAAATTATTGCAAATAGAAAAAGAAAAGCAACATGAGCATAAGTGCCACAAATTAAATTATATTCACTTCTTTGTTTCTTCCTACGAGGTGATAGAATTTCCTCCTCATCACAGGCATTGTCAGTTAGGGCAGCTTCGACGTGCTGCTGATAATCAGGATCATTGTTCACATCATCAGCATGAATTTCGATGTCTGCAGGATTGTCTTTGTCACTCTCGTTGGGGTCAGTGGGGAAGAACTCCTTCCACAATAGAAGAGTAGTCTGAAAGAGAAAAAAAAAGATCAATTATCAGGAAATAATGAGCTAGCAAATAATAATAATAATTTGGTTATCAATATTATCATTACATATTTATGCTATAATTATTATGTAATTATTCTAACATTATTCAATAATTATTTAAAAAATTTTACAAAAAAAAATTTATTTCATGGTTTTGAATATTATATAAAACTTGTGAATAGCCTAAAATATCACTAGGATAATCAAAAAGTATACTAGAATGTTCCAAAACATTCTATTCACTTATATGTTTGCGTTAACTAATGCTAAAAATTAATGTAATTTAGAATTCGTGGTTTCCCGTATGTCATGCGAAACAGCCGTAGAAGGATGTTTGAGCCAAAATACATTTTCCGTGAAACCGATTTTAAGCCAGTACTGGCTGTACAAGTGTTTCTTTTTTTTTCACACAATGTTTTCGTAGCTTTAGCGGTCACAAAAACTTTTCTGAATTATCTCAAGATGACCACCAACTATTTAGCTATATAAATAAAAATATTTCAAGAACTTACCTCCATTTCTCGGGTCTCTGTAGCTACAAAATGAGGAGTATCTCGACGCAAGTCTGCTAAATTTGCCATCAAAATGAAGTATGCTCTTGTAGGACCACGTGAGAGGAAACTGTGAGGAATATCAAGCCCAAACTGTTGTACAGCACAGCCAAGACTTGCCGCTAATGGCTGAAAGTGACGTGAACATAATTGAGACATTTGATTGGCACAGGCATGTCGCCAAAAATGGCGAAATAACCACCCTGTTCAGGCCCTTTACCGCTAAAGGGTTATTGGATAGATCTTACCAATGTTTTAGTGGTAGGTACCTTGTAGTTTAAGTGTCATTGCATGTTTAATGTGTTGGTAAGATTCTTGATTTCCTTTTCGCGGTCCCTTCGTCACAAATCACAATAATAACAATGAACAACAGAAAGCTATAAGGTAAACAAAAAGGGGATCAGAAAACACACGCTTCATAAAAAGAATCTGAACCAAAGAATCTAAATCAATCTCATTCAGCACAACTTTCCCATTTTTTGAACTTTTGTTCTTTCTTTTAAAGATTTAGCCTCCTGGCAGGCTTGACTGTTTGACCCGATCTCGCCTGATACTGGGTCAAACTACTTTTTGCTTCTGGCTGTATGCTATTCTCAAAACATCAGGTTGCTGAGTGGATGGAGTTGTCTCCCTTAAATGTTTAAGGCTTCATCTTCTCACTTTGATTTGAGAACTGCTAGCCCCATTCTGATTTTCAGTAAAATTAGTCTCCACAATAGGCTTTTTGTGCCTTCTATTCATAATTACATAGGACCTATTTCCAGTTTGGGAAATTAATTCAGAGGGCTTATGATTCCATTTATTATTAATGGGGTTTCTTGCAAGAGTTTTGGCTTGTGGTTCGATTATTGGTAAGGTGCTAGCTCCATGATAATTATTATAACTGATCACTCGCCAGTTTCATTATGGCGTCATTTTCTGCAACTCTGTTCAGATTTGGCCAATTAGGAAGTAGCTTTGACTTTATCTCTGGGACTCCTGTTCTGATCTGGCTACCCATCAACATCTGGGCTGGAGAGTATCCTGTTGTATCCAATGGGGTTTACCTATATGACATCAAACTAAGGAATATGTCATCCTGCTTCAGTATCCGCTTTGCAGTCTGAACAGCCCTTTCAGTGCATCCGTTTTGTTGAGGGAAGTGGAGATCAGACATGATGTGTTCAAATCCATATTGGGTTGAAAAGTTTTTGAAGGATGCAGATTGAAATCAAGAACTTGTCACCCTCATGGTGACAGAGATTCATATCAACTTTCATCCATGGTCTTTCAAGTAATACTGTTGGCAGTAGCGGTTCAGCCCTTAACTGGCGGCTATTTCTTTGGCAAAAGCCACACCGATCAACCCAATTTCTCAGATCAGCTCTAAATGCTCCAAACACTTTCCTGTGCTTGTCTCCGAGATTTATTCAGATTTAGATGGCTGTCACTGTGAATCCTTGTTAACATTTCTTTTCTCATAGTTTGAGGTATGATGACTCTATATCATCATACAACTGCAAAATACCATCTACCACATTCAAATGACTCCTTGCTGCCCAATATTTAGAACAAACTCCATCAGATATATCTACTGCAGTCCCCACCCGTTCAAAGTGTAACTGATCACTGCTTCCGTGTCTCTCAGTTGCTGCTTGATTTGCTTCATTTGATTGAGAGATACAGGTAGTTGCTGCATGATACTGTTTACATATTGTTGAACTTCCAGTTCCTGGCTATAATCCTCTTCACTGGTGCAGGTATTGGGGGCTTTGGAAAGGGTATCCGCAACAGTCATGTATTTCCCAGGCATGTATATAGCTGTAACAGCAAATTCACCAAGGCGCATAAGAAGTCTCTGACATCAAATCGGCGCAGCCAATAAATATTTGGAGATTATAAGATAATAATAATAATAATAATAAGACTTTATTTCCAACATACATTGGGTATTCAGATTGAGTGGCTTGTGATCAATTTCAACTACTATAGGTAAACCCAAAATATACTGCCGAAATCTTCCGCAAGCCCAAGTAGCGTCTAAACATTCTTTCTCTCTTTGACTCCAATGCCTATCACAGTCAGTCAGGATCCTTGAGCAGAATGCAACTGATTTTAAAGCACCATCATGATTTTGTAGGACTACTCCCCGATGCCATATGAGCTGGCATCAGCAGAGACTCATGTTTCTTTCTTAGAAGTAAATGTATTCTGCTGCTCTGTATCGCAAGTCCAGGCATTCTTCTTAGAAGAGCATTTAATGGCTGCATAACCGACTGAAGCTGAGGAAGGAATTGCGCCAGAAAATTTACCTTTCTTAAAATTCTTTGAAGTTGAGACACACCATTCAGAGGAGATAGGCTTTTACTTTCTTTGAGAAGATTTTCACTCCTTCACAACCAATCCTATGCCCAAGAAATTCGATCTCCCTACGGCCCAAAATACACTTATCTTTATTTAGTTTCAGTCCTGACTTTTCAATTCTTTTAAGAACTCGTGTCAGATTCTGGTCATGCTCTTTATCTGTATCTCCATGCACGACAAACTCATCTAAATAACAAACGACCCCCGGCAAATCGCGAAGCAATTCCTTCATCTTTTTTTTTTAACTATTTCTTGGACTACATTAACACCCATTGGTAATCTCATATCTGTAGTGGCCAAAAGGTGTGATAAAAGTGGATAAGTCCCTAGACTTCTCTTCCAATGGTATCTGGTAAAACCCACACTTTGTATCAAGCTTTGAAAACTTTACTGCCCTTGTGAAACAGTATACTAAATCTTCGAAAATTGGCATTTGATAAACTTCCCTCCTTAAATATTTATTGAGGTGCCTCAAATCATAAGGTCAATACTTCCCAGAGAAGAAATAATTCCTAAGTACAATGCAGCCCCCCTACTCAATAATTTGTCGGTGCAATACTTATCATCCTCTAAAACAGACTTTTTCTCTTATAGTTTTATTTCTGTAGGTCATAGGAACCATTACCAGGCAATTTTCATGCCGCCTACAGGGAATACCATCAACGCTAATTTTTACTTCCTGTTTATTAATTTCTCACCAGTCGCTTTGTTAAAAATGGTAACATCAGCTCCAGTATCTACTTTAAAGTTAAACGACTGAGACTCAATCACAATAGATACCTTCATTGTAAAGGTTTGTACTAATAATAAGCATAAATCATGGCTTCCAGTTTATTGTTGCAAGATGGGTGCCGGTCGGCTCAATCAATATAAACATTAGAAAACCAACAACGGGTATAAGTACAATGAAAACAGAAGAGGTGCGATAAAGGGAATAACCTTATTATAAATAAATTATTAGATCACTTATATAATAACATTCCTTTCCCCTAGAATTTGCAATACATCACATATAAAAAATAAATCATCAACTTCTTAAAACAAGGCACACATGAAAATTCTATATGAGTTCAAAACACTATTTACAAATTAAGACGATCAGGGGGCTTGATATTTCTCTGAGACCTTCTCACTACTGGAGTTTGTATAAGTAACTCATCACATACACTATTACTTACATCTCTTGAAGGTACATTAATGACATCTCTTGAAAGTTCACCATTTGTTTCTATAATATTAGAATCGGTTGCTAATTCACTAGGAACACTTGTTACAACAGGATTATCAGCTTCAATTTCACTCACAACAGGATTATCATGATCATTATTCAACATTTCATTATTAGACTGATTGAAATCTCCAAAATATCTATGCGTCAATTGATCAGAATGTCTTTTCCATATCATATTCCCTGAACAATGTACTTGCACTTTATAATTTCTTAAACCCAATACTTCTACAATTCTACCTTCCACCCATAGTGGACCTCTACCATAGTTACGTGCAAACACAGCATCATCAACTTTGTACATGTTTTCTTCATTTGAAAGACTATCATTACATTCTTTACTTTCTTTCAGCTTTACATCTACAGTACCTCTGAAATTTCTATTAAACATAATCTCTGCAGGAGCTTTTCCTGTAGCAGAATGTACAGTTCTTCTATAGCTATAAAGAAAACGACAAACTCTAGTAGTATAATCTCCCTCTTTAAATTTTCTTAAACCCTCCTTAAATGTCCTTACAGCTCTTTCTGCAAGACCATTAGAGGCTGGATGATAAGGGGCAGGACAAACATGTTTTATGCCATTCTTTTGCAAAAACACCTTCATTTCCTGTGATACAAAATTAGGAGCATTATCTGACACTATCATGTCTGGTAAGCCAAAATTAGAAAATACTTTCCTTAGGTGATTTATAGTGATACCAGATGTTGCAGAACTAGAGAACTGTATATCTAAGAACTTACTATAAGAATCAATGACAATTAGAAAATATTTACCATCAATAGGAACTGCATAGTCCATATGGACCCTAGACCATGGTTTTCCCGTATTAGGCCATGACAAAGTATTAGCTGGTGGTTGTTTATAATTCTTGAAACAAATATTACAATTCTTTGTCATCTCTGCAAGGTCTTGGTCAATCTTTGGAATAACCTTATTATAAATAAAGGATTAGATCACTTATATCATAACATTCATTGTTTTGCTATATGGTCTACTAAACGTACTGACTTCCCCTAGAAATGCTCTAACTCTAGTATCATCTTTACATTCATAACCTTCTAGTGTATGTATAGGTTCATCTTGTGGGATGTCTGTGCTTTATATTTCATTATGCTGGCCGCAGACATTCGCAAAATGGTTATTCTTCTTGCATTTATTATAAGTTTTCCCATAAGCAGGGCATTTCCTTGGCTGATGACTTCTTCCACAATACTTGCATCTACTCCCAGCCTTTAAATTTCGACCACCCCAGAATATTTTCTTCCCCTGCTGCACAGCAGCAATTTCTTTGGTTGCTGTGTTTTGTTCTTTTTCCAATTTTTTTCGCGTTATGAACATAATTGTAAGTCCTGGAATACTCAACAATGTCATCTAAGGATGGGATCCCATCTTTGTTATAGTACATCAATTCAATCTTCTTGACAAGATCATCATTTAAAATACCTGATACAAACTGATCCTTGATGCTCTCCTTTTTATTAACAAAACTACAGTGCTCTGCAGCAACAAATAATGCTCTAAGGTAAGCATCAGTATCCTCAATATATTGTGTCTGTCTATAAAATTGCCTCCTCAGCCTCAAAACATTCTTGCGTGGCAAGAAATATGATGCAAATTTGTCTACTACTGCACTGTAATCTAAAATCTGTGCAGTAGATAAACTAACTGTTTTAAGCACATCTTCACTCTCCATCCCCATGCAATACTTCAAACTTGCTACTTGAATTTTTCCAGACTTTACTATTCAATTCTGTCAAAAGCCGAAAAGTCTCAAACTGAGGGACGAATCATTCCCAGTTGGGCTCTTGAAAATTCAAAGACAGCGGCGGTTGGTACTGAGCCATAATGTAAGGTTATTTAACCTAATAACATGGCCTACTGTAAGTTAAAATGCAGTAACTAGCCCAGCTGATGACAGTTTCCCAACTGATGACAGTTTATAAGCAATGAGAAAAAAAAAATTCATAGCCTAAAACAAAAATTCAGATTATTATTATTTTAAGCCTATCAACCATACAGCTTAGGCTGCCTATCCTAAACCACACAAAATTTAAAAGGTAAATCATCTGTCATCTTGGCTAGCCTACTTATAATAGCCTGCCAGACTCATAATCTTGGCTTGACACAACTATGGTGGCCTAACTGAATAACCATCAGTCTAGCCTAACAACGGTACAGCCAGTAACCTATCTCTGCACAAACTAGCAATTAACTATCATTCCAGATTCTTTATCTCAGCAAACGAAAAAAATTTCCCCGAAATAAGCTGCGAGTGTAATCAGCAACAAAATTATGCTCTGCTAAAAAAATCTGGAGGTACCTGTAACTGTTTGATGGCGTTTTTTAACATTTAGGAAAAGACTAGGCAAGCAGAGCTTGCGACTCGGGGCACCATGTAAGACTTACCATGGGCCGATACATTAATACTGGATAGATCATACCAATGTTTTAGTGGCAGGTATTGCGTAGTTTAAGTGTCATTGCATGTTTGTAAGATTCTCAATTTCCTTTTCGCGATCCCTTCGTCCTGAATCACAATACAGTAATAACAAGTGCACATGCCCAATAAACAACAGAAAACTATAAGGTAAACAAAAAGGGGATCAGAAACCACACGGTTCATAAAAAGGATCTGAACCAAACACAGTGCAGCACAGTTGTATTAGTATATATAAAGTTAATGGTTTAATTTACGTATCTGGTAATATTGAAGGACTTTGTTGAATTCATATACAAAATTACTAAACAGCCGTAAATACGATTTTATGCGATATAGTCTGTTGAGCGTCGCGAAAGAATAGTCACATGGCATTGTTGTGTACGTATAAGCTATCAAGCTAATGGTTATATTTATTTATTTGTTTATATATTTGGTTATTTGAAGGAATTAGATCTAAATTATTTACAAAATTACCAAATATTTAGCTGTAAATACGATCTTTATGAGAAAAAGTTTATTAAGGTTGATGAAAGAATAGTCACACAGAATTGTTTTGTACGTATATATCAAGTTAATAATTTTATTGATATATTTCTTTATGTATTCGGTTATATGAAGTAATTGGATTTAATTTGATAATAAAATTACCAAATACATAGCTGTAAATACGACCTTTATGTGAAAAAGATTGATAAGCTTGGCAAATGAATAGTAACACGGCATTGTCGTATGCGTATATACTGTATCAGGTTAATTGTTTTATTGATTTATTTGTTTATGTATTTGGTTATTTGAAGGAATAAGACTTAATTTAGTTACAATATTACCAAATACATAGCTGTAAATAATATCTTTATGCAGAAAGTTTGTTGAGGTTGGCATAGTTGTAAGTTTATATATGTATTTGGTTATTTGAAGGAATTAGATTTAAATTATTTACGAAATTTCTAAATATATATTTTGGAGAAAGAGAGAAACCAAAAGGACAGCACAATAAGAATAATAAACACAAATTTTTAAGAGAGGAGTCAAGTAAAGGCATTGGTTCTCAACCTCTCATCCACCATATTGTTTATTGTGCTCATTCACTGTGATAACATACTTTCAACATGATTGGTAATAACATGTTATTACTGCTTTGGCTGGATGATCAGCATTAACAGTGCATCCCTATGAACCTCCTGTCAATTAAGAAGAGATGAAATTAATTGCTTAATGCCACGAAAATGGGAAACAGGGGAAGAAGCATCACCCACTAGTTCTTGTGATTACCTAATTGTGTTTACGGGAAAGAGCCCAAAGCTCGTATCTTCCCGTCTCCTGATCGGTTCCATTTTAGACTTAGTGATACTTATCGTACCTGTCCTTAAAACTATGGATTGAGATAGCATTAACTACCTCCTCGCTTAGCGAATTCCAATTATCAACTACTCTTACACTGAAAAAGTATTTCCTTACATCCTGCAAAGAAGTTTTCTTACGAAGCTTCAAACTATGACCTCTAGTTCTAGAGCCAGCCATATCGAAATATCGATCCCTATCCACTCTATCATAACCATGAAGGAATTTAAAGACTGTCACCATATCCCCCCTCACTCTTCTAGCTTCGAGTGATGGTAAGTCTAATTCCCTCAGCCTCTCATCATAACTGAGATTGCGTATTTCTGGCACCAGTTTCGTGGCATGTCTTTGAACTTTTTCAAGCTTAGCTATGTGCTTTTTCAAGTGCGGATTCCAAAAGGGGGCTGCATATTCGAGTTTTGGCCTCACATAGGTTACGTAAATATTTCTGAACATTTCCTTGTCCATGTGCCTGAAGGTTACCCTTACATTTGATAAGAATGCATATGCTGCCCTTACTATGCCATTTATATGTATTTCTGGAGACAAATCTGCCAGTATGTTTACTCCTAGATCTCTCTCATTTTCTGTCTCTTGAAGTTGTACTCCAGCCACCGAGTAGTCAAGCTTGGGCCTTCTTGCACTTGTACCCATTCTCATTACCTTACATTTTGAAGTATTGAATTTCATTAGCCACTTTTCTGACCACTCATGCAGATTATTTAGATCCTCCTGAAGTTCTCTACCATTGTTCTCGTTTTTTACTTTCTTCACAATCTTTGCATCATCTGCAAACATATTCATGAATGAATTTACAGACTCTGGTAGGTCATTTACATATACAAGGAACAAAAGTGGCCCTAAAACTGAACCCTGTGGAACTCCACTACTAACTCTTCTCCATTCAGACACTGAGTGTCTTACTCTAACCCTCCGTTCCCTTCCTTCTAAGTAAGTTTTTATCCATTCCAAAACATTTCCACCTATTGTAGCCATTGAGTGCAGCTTCCTAATAAGTCTCCCATGTGGAACAGTGTCAAACGCTCTCTGGAAGTCTAGGAATATGCAATCTGCCCAGCCCTCTCTTTCCTGTAAGATTTGGCTTACCTCATCATAAAATTCTAATAAGTTTGTTACTGTTGATCTACCTTCTCTGAAGCCATGTTGCCTCACTGACAAAAAGTTGAAGGATTCCAAGTGAAGAGAGATATGTTTCCTTAGTAGTTTCTCCATATGCTGGTGTTAAGCAATTCAACCTAAGTTGGATATGGGGGCTGAAGTTATCAAGATATCCAGATGCAAGCCTAGTACAGTAGTAAAGGTAAGCAATACTATATAGTGTACTTTTATTATTTTTATGTATTAGATTAAGAACTTAGATTATATTTCCTTGTTTTAGAGTACAGTATATATTTTTAGCATTAGTGGAGGACCTAGGTTCGAATTTCGGTATTTTCTGACTTATGTCGAAATCTGGTTTGTCAGCTGTCAGGAACAGAACCCTGATATTAAATATTAATATCAAAAGCTAATGGATAAATAATTAACCTTTGGACTTATACTGGAAGAAATTTTAAACCATTACTGGGATAGTGTAGTATTCAATTCTGGAAGTAAAAAACCTGTGTTTGAGTCCACCTTGGGGTGTTAGGGAGGGCAAATAGCCTTAATTCCCCAGCTCCAATCTGTCTGTGTCCATCCACAACTAAATTAGGATTAATACTGACATTCAATAACAACTAACATTTAGAAAACATATAAAATACTTAAATGCAATCTGGTTTTGTTTAAAGGGTAAGGGTCTCGAATAATAGGCAGACTTACAAAATAGCCGGTGCCCAATCCAAGCTCCTTCTCCAATTGTGTGGATCCAGTAATCCTCAGGCAAGGGCTGAATAATCTGGCAAACCATTAGGAAATCACTAACCTTCCCAATTAATTGCCCAATTTTATTAGTAACAAAATGTGACAGTGGAAGCTTATGCAATCCTGGCCAAGACTGAACCAAGAGTCAGTAGTGGCTGAAGGCATTATAGAAAAACAAATTACACCTTGTTCTTGGAATAACGCAAAGATAGGTTCTCAGAAGTGACGGGTAATGTGAAAATTTCATAATGTAATGAGTCATTTTTCATAAGAAACAATGCTAATGTGCATAAATCTTTTCACAACCGTACATAGACACATTATCCCAAAGATATAAGATAAGTAAAACATATTTTATATGTACATAACAAAGCAGAAAGACCTGTAGTTATTTATATTAACATGCAAATAGTGTAGAGTATAAAAGATATACAGATTTACTGTACAGTAAACAAATTAATGCACTCTATTATGCGGTGGGCAACAGGCATACACTAGGACGTGTATGGTGGCAGTGAGCACGTAACTTAAGTGGTAGAAGAGGAGGAGGATGAGGGAGAACGAACCTCTATCTGCAAACTTTTTGCTTTCACACGCTTTTTCCCTGACGATATTATATGCCAAGTTTGTTTGATGTTTGGTCTTAATGCTTTTTTTCCAATCTCTCCATAATATCCGATAGCATTAAGCGGTAGAAGAGGAGGAGGATGCGGGAGAACAAACCTCTATCTGCAAACGTTTACCGCCTCCGTATCAGCTGATGCACTCTTGCACGCTATTTCCCTGACGATATTATATGGCAAGTTTGTTTGCTGTTTGTTCTTAATGCTTTTTTTTTTCATTCTCTCCATAATATTCGATTACATTAAGTGGTAGAAGAGGAGGAGGATGCGGGAGAATGAACCTCTATCTGCAAACATTTCGCCGCCTCCGTATCAGCTGATTCGCTCTAGCACGCTTTTTCCCTGATGATATACAAACCTTAACGCAAACACATTTAGAACAAGCGATATATCTATGCAGTATGCTGGGTAAAGAGACACTGAAGCACATGGCAGCATGGAGGAAAAGTGCCTTTGAGGCAGTTGATTATTTACTAAAAAAAATTTTTTTTCAAATTTTTTTGCATGGACATTATTCGTGTCTTTTGCATTTTTTTTTTTTACTATTATTTTTCGAGAGCGTTATTCCAATTTTGTGGATTTTAAGCACACGTAAAAAGTGAACTGAGTGTATTTGAAATCCCTTAAAAAAGTTGATATCAAGAGTGATAATATAAATGACATTCTTTGCTTATTACATTCAATATGGTTAACAACCACTACCCAAAGTCATCTAAAGAGGGCTTATGCAACATTGTGGCAAAGTGGAAGCTTCTAGAGCTGGTAATATGTTGGCCTTAGATTCAATCCTGGCATGGAGTAGGTTTAGCTTTCATAATCTAATATTGGTATCATTTAAATTGGGCAACTAATTGGGGTTCAGTAATTTCTTATATGTCTACCTTATTTTTCAGTCTTGCTGGAGAGCATCTATTGGAGGAGGCTTGGATTTTAGCTATGTTGTAGGTATAGTGTCGGGTTGTAGTGCTATCACTGTCCCTTGCCTCTGCCTTTCATAAGAGATCTTTAACCTTAACTAAACCTAAATCATCATAGATCATTCAGAATTTAACACTCTGAATACCATGCAAGAGAAAAGAAAGGATATGATATGGAGAAGATATACGATCGCATGGCTACTACAGTACAAGCTAATGTTGACCAATGAAAAAGTCTTCAAAGGCATCATCATGTCTTTTGACTTCTGCAAAGGGTTGCCACAGGGGATCAATCATCTCAAGATCGACCTATTCCCTGTATCCTTTTTCTGTCACACTACACACTTGTGTCCTCCCTCACCACACTCATCACCCTTCTCTGGCCTCCTTCTCACCCCATCCTTAGTCTCCGCTATCTCACCATGTCACCAAACCATCCTACCTGCACTGTCCCTGTAAAATACTCATTCTTAGTCCTGCCCCTCTTTGTAACCCCAAAAACACCTTCAAAGGCATAATCAAAGTTAAAAGAAAAGAGATTATTTACCATGCCTTTTAAAGAGTAGACATGAACACACTGAGATGAAAAGGAGGGTTCCTTGCACCTTCTGTCTTCCCCAGTGTAATGGGAGGGGATAGTTGAACCCATGTAAAGGGAAGGGATCCTTCATCTGTTTTCCCCAGTTCAACCTCTGTTTCCTCCATAGTGAAAGGGAGGGATCCTGCAACTTTATGCTGTCCAAGTATATTGAGGAAGCATCCTGAACGTTTGGTTCCTCAAGTTTAATTGGGAGTCGTCTTACAGCATCTGTATCCTTTCACTGAAATTGGTAAGGAATGGTAATTCAGAATAGGCAGCAGCAATTTGGTTGGTTGTGGACTGCTGCCTTCTGTCAGTAGTCACAGAACATATTAAGTAGTCTATTAGGTGTTTAATACTGATATTGGTAGGGATATTTTATAGATAATCTTTTACATCAAACTCAGCATATGAAAATTTTAATAATAACTGAAATTCTTTACGTCACTAAAGAAACTGAAACAGGGTCCCCGATGCTCATCGTTTCATGCTTTCGATGTCAAAATATTGGAGGATGACAAAAAACTTCCCCACTGTTATGTCGTTTTATCAATAGATGACATCACGGATTTGTTCGATCAAGTTCGTTGTTTTGTTACTGCCGATATTGGTTTGCTGTATTGTATTCTGTGCCAATTGTGTTCTGTTTTGCATTATTTCAGGTGTGTTTTGAATTAGATATGGCAGATAAGGTATATGTATTCGTAAATATGTTGTGCTAACACTTGAGAAGAAGAAGGACATAATACTACAAAGTAAAAATGAAGAACGTGCTGTTGATATTGCTTCCTCTATATGTGAGCGACCCCACATATAGCTATAGTGTTATTAAAAATGCTAAAGCTTTGAAGAAAAAAAAAGCTCACCTGCTATCACATTATTCAAAAAGAAAACACAAAAATAGATTCATTCTCCAAGAGATCACGGCTTGATGATCCTACCACACCATCAACATCCCCTGCCCCATTGATCTCGTCCTCTGCTCCATCCACCTCCAGTGCTTAGCTACCCCCTCTCCCCCAACCATCATGTGCTGCCTATGGATGCCGAAGCATTGATGTTGTCAGGTACATTTTTTTATCATTGTGACATCAGGACTGAAAAAAAAAAACCCTTGTAGGGGCTGGGTATGAAGAAAACATAAAGTAAAGAGAAACAGATAGAGAGCGTTGGGACTTGTGAGAATTGAAGGGATAGTAAGAAATGTATAACAAATATCAAAGAATATTCGGTGTATATGTAGGCTTAGAAACAGAACCGTAACTGAAGGAAGACTTAACATCGAACTCTCCTGGACAGTCTTATTTAAGTCCACAAGAACCTTCAGATGTATACAGTATTATTACATATATTTCATTTCATTTTCATTTCTTTTATTTCTATTTCTATTTACATATGTTAATATACAACTCATTGTTTTATAGTGCTTTGTAATAGAAATAATGTATAGATGTAGGATGGCCGGTCCTTATTAGATCCCATTTGCATTAAGTTTAATGGGAAAAAAAGTTTCGTTGTTTGATGTTTTGTTATTAGTCGCGTTTTCATAGTCCCAATTACCAACGAACAATGGTTACCCCCTTTACATCTGCTACACCTGCTTCATAAAAATGGTGTAGATAACATAATGACTAAATAAAAAATTCATTTTTCTTATGAAAGTTTTATTCCAACCTCTATCATATTATTAGCAGGTCCCTGAGGAAGTTTCAAGGGCACGCAAGCAGTGAAAGGAGTGTTATTTCCATTTGTGAGGTATTTCTTAAAAATACTGCTCTTGGTCTCTACATATATGATGGTACACAAACCCCGTTGAGTGGATGGGCTACTCTCAAAGGCCACAACTACCCTTTTCTTCTTATTAACTGGTGCATTACGAAAGCCAATACACTCACACGAGATACTAGAGTGGTTACAAAAAAAAAAAAAAAAAAAAAGTCATGCATGAACACGAATATCTTATTGTTATTCTTAATGAATGCTAGAGCAGACAAGGAGAGTATAACCTGCCCATTTATTACCTGATATATCATGATGACAGACAAGTTAAGCAATGAGGTATTCAAGTGTATTTCTATACCACAAAAGAATTGGAAGACCCAAACATACATAGTGGCGCAATGGTCAAGTCTGGGGTTGTTAAGATATAGGCCTTAGGATCCAGCCTGGACTGGGGTTGGATTGATTTTCACTGAATTGTATCGTTACCGATTGAAATGGGCATTTAACTGAGGGGTAGGTGGTTACCCATAAGTCTACTTGATTATCCAGCCATTTCCTGGAGCTCGCTGGGTTCATGTGACTGGAAAGGAGATTGGGCCCCAGCTACACTGTACGTAAATAGTTGCGCTCTAGTACTATCACTGTTCCTTTCCTCTGCCTTGCATTAGGGATCTTTAGGCTTTAACTATGAAACGTGAGGCTGGAAATGAATGGTGATCAATAGAGGTGAAAAACAGGAAAGAAACGAGTGGTGGAAGTTCAACAAGTCTCTTTATGGCGCACGACATTGGAGGTGATAATGATGATAATAAAAGATAAATGACTTTAATAGTTTTCTCTCAAACAAAACACTTTATGCTGCTGAGGCAGCAAGAGCCAACAACTAAAGCAAAATATGTAATATTTCAAGCATGAAGCAATATCCCACTGAATCTAGTAGGATGGCCACAAATGTATCAAAAGAAGCAAAGTAGAAGGAATCTTGATGATAATTAGGCCATCATCACCTTTATATTTAGGTATTCATTAACAAGAAAAAAATATTGGAAGGAAGTGCCAACCTTTCACTTAAGTATCTCCTTTAGTTGACTTCTACAATGCCCAGGGCATACAAGGGTACACGTCCTGATGACATATCCCCTCATGTACTTAAAGAATGCGCAAACTCAATGTCAGTGGCACTAAGTATCATATTTAAAATATCACTGGAGTCAGGGGAGATTCCAAGATGCTGGAAACAAGCAAACGTGATATCTGTCTTCAAAAAGGGAAGGAGGGATACGGCTCTGAACTATAGACCAGTTTCCTTGACCAGCATAGTTTGCAAAGTTATGGAGAAACTACTAAGGAAACATATCTCTCTTCACTTGGAATCCTTCAACTTTTTGTCAGTGAGGCAACATGGCTTCAGAGAAGGTAGATCAACAGTAACAAACTTATTAGAATTTTATGATGAGGTAAGCCGAATCTTACAGGAAAGAGAGGGCTGGGCAGATTGCATATTCCTAGACTTCCAGAAAGCGTTTGACACTGTTCCACATGGGAGACTTAGTAAGAAACTGCAAGCAATGGCTAGAATAGGTGGAAATGTCTTGGAATGAATAAAAACTTACTTAGAAGGAAGGGAACAGAGGGTTAGAGTAAGACACTCAGTGTTTGAATGGAGAAGAGTTAGTAGTGGAGTTCCACAGGGTTCAGTTTTAGGGCCACTTTTGTTCCTTGTATATGTAAATGACCTACCAGAATCTGTAAATTCATTCATGAATATGTTTGCAGATGAACGAGAACAGTGGTAGAGAACTCCAGGAAGATCTAAACAGTCTGCATGAGTGGTCAGAAAAGCGGCTAATGAAATTCAATACTTCAAAATGTAAGGTAATGAGAATGGGTACAAGTGTAAGAAGGCTCAAGCCTGACTACTTGGTGGCTGGAGTACAATTTCAAGAGACAGAAAATGAGAGAGATCTAGGAGTAAACATACTGGCAGATTCGTCTCCAGAAATACATATAAATGGCATAGTAAGGGCAGCATATGCATTCTTATCAAATGTAAGGGTAGCCTTCAGGCACACGGACAAGGAAATGTTGAGAAATATTTATGTAACCTATGTGAGGCCAAAACTCGAATATGCAGCCCCCTTTTGGAATCCGCACTTGAAAAAGCACATAGTTAGGCTTGAAAAAGTTCAAAGACATGCCACGAAACTGGTACCAGAAATACATAATCTCAGTTAAGATAAGAGGCTGAGGGAATCAGACTTACCATCACTCAAAGCTAGAAGATTGAGGGGTGATATGGTGACAGTCTTTAAATTCCTTCATGGTTATGATAGAGAGGATAGGGATCGATATTTTGATATGACTGGCTCTAGAACTAGAGGTCATAGTTTGAAGCTTCGTAAGAAAACTTCTTTGCAGGATGTAAGGAAATACTTTTTCAGTGTAAGAGTAGTTGATAATTGGAATTGGCTAAGCGAGGAGGTAGTTAATGCTATCTCAATCCATAGTTTTAAGGACAGGTATGATAAGTATGACTAAGTATAAAATGGAACCGATGAGGAGACGGGAAGATACGAGCTTTGGGCTCTTTCCCGTAAACACAATTAGGTAATCACTAGTTTATGTGTCACAATGACTCCCCATTCAAGTGGTGGTAGACACAGGCATGTTGGAGCTGGGGGATTATGGATGGATGCCCTTCCTAATGCTCTGCTGTGGGATCGAACCCACGGTAACTGCATCCTGACTCGAGCACTCTACCACCAATAATAATCATATGTTGCAATAACAGCATGAAGTATCTAAATAATACAAAATACTACTTGACGGCTAGCACAATGGCTAAGTGCGTATCATGCAACACTTTGGTCAAATGGCACACATTTTGTGTAATATGATAAAAGAAAAATATTTCTTTGTATGAAGATAATGTATATTTTTGTCTCAAGTACCTGAGTGATAAAAAAGTATTCTATGACTGCCTTATCTGAGTGGTAAGATATAACAATAAGGTAATTATTTATATATTTGTTTTAATTCATGCAATTCTTGACGAAACCTGCAAGCCATTGACACCACACAGTTAATACTGTCCTCACTGGGCCTGCTGAGCTGACAAGGGCTGCCCCACAAGAGTTATGCTGCTACCTTCTCATTTTCTCTTCCCATAACACTGACCCTGCTGAGTTAACACAGACTGCCACACGAGTGTAAGAGTAGTTGATAATTGGAATTCTCTAAGCGAGGAGGTAGTTAATGCTATCTCAATCCATAGTTTTAAGGACAGGTATGATAAGTATCACTAAGTATAAAATGTAACCGATCAGGAGACGGGAAGATACGAGCTTTGGGCTCTTTCCCGTAAACACAATCAGGTAATCACAATTAGGAAGGAAGCTAATACCCTTTACATCTCGTAAACAACCGGCTCTTGCAAATAGCTGTACAAGCCAATATATACACAGAGTTACTAAGCTAACCAATCACCAGTTATAATATAAAAATTAATTACTCTACAAAAAAACACCCCACCAAGAGAGTCCAATTCCCAAGACAAACAGGAATAAACTTAGGGGACTTGAGATGATGGAAATGCGATGAGACAATAAGCAGCACCCAACTGTGTGAGTGTGACTCAACTTGGAAGGAGAGCTTCATTCTAACTCACTATCACTTTTTAGCCTGGATTATGGTGGAAGGTTTTACACCACAATTATAGATAATACCTTTATTATTCGTGTATTAACATGATCAACATAAATTTTAATCAAGAGAAAGAGCAAAAGGGCATGATCTCGGCCTTTCCCAGGTACATTCAAAGGTGGGAATACCAATGCTGCGCCAAACCAGAAAAAACATTTGGTCATATTACAACCAGACCATGCACTGAAAAAGTGTCAATATTCCGGATTTTCTTGTGAGCTAGACCTGATTTGGTTTAATCTAGACATGGTCGGGTCCTTTTGGATGCTCAGGGAGTACAAGAACTGTAAACATGCAACAGGAATATAAAGCTTCCTCCATTAATACTCTATATCAGAGAATCTGTCCTAATATTTGGTGTTAAAAGTAGCAAAATCAATTCCTTCTTCTCAGAAAGATACCTATCCACTACAGGTGTTACAGACAGCAAAAATTATTCTTAAGTCCTTAATTAAAGGAGATTTGCAATACAATAGTTAGACTAATCCTAAAATTCTTCAAACTTATAAGTAATGAGGTGAAAAAAATACAATGTGAAACTATTTCATAATACTGATGCTGTTAATGTAATTAATTCTTGTCACAGAGTGAATATAGAAACTTTTCTCCCAACTCTGCCATCTGGCCTTGAAGTAACTCCTGCCGTGGCTAGAGGCTGTTGAAGTATTTATCAAAAATAATTTTCCTAAAATTAATAAAACTTTATGTATATATAAAGACGGGTCCCATATATGCAGTATAGGAGGGTTTGGTTGCAGTATGATAGTGCAAGAAAACATTGGAAGGGTGCAAATACATGAAAAAGGGTTAAGTTTGCCTAAATGGACATCAGTCATGGAGTGTGATATCAATGGAATCAAACATGCTGTTGAGTATATCATTAGTACTGGAAAAAATGCACTCAGTTTTTGCAGTTCAAAAGTGCACTCTTATCACTAAGATCTTTAAAACCAGCTTACAAAACCTTCATGACTCCTTATCTAGGAGTAAAATTGTGGCCGATTTGTCTCCAGAACTGCATATAAATGGCATAGTAAGGGCAGCATATGCTTTCTTAGCAAATGTAAGGGTAGCCTTCAGGCACATACACGAGGAAATGTTTAGAAATATTTATGTAACCTGTGAGGCCGAAGCTTTCATTTGCAGGCCCCTTATGGAATCCGCACTTGATAAAGCACGTAGTTAAGCTGGAAAAAGTTCAAAGACATGCCACGAAACTGGTGCCAGAAATACCCAATCTCGGTTACAATGAGAGGCTGTGAGAATTAGATTCACCATCACTCGAAGATAGAATATTGAGGGGGATATGGTGACAGTTTTTAAATTTCTTCGTGGCTAGGGATCGATATTTTGATATGGCTGGTACTAGAACTAGAGGTCATAGTTTGACTCTTCGCAAGAAAACTTCTTTGCAGGATGTAAGGAAGTCCTTTCTTAGTGTAAGAGTAGTTGATAATTGGAATTCGCTAAGCGAGGAGGTAGTGAGATGTAAGAAGACCTGCAACTACTAATACATTTAAACTATTAATACTTTCACAGACATCCAACAGCAACTATCCCACACTATATATATATATTTTTTTAATATATCGCACACATACGGTACAGGAAAAATGCTAACAGGTGATTGTGATAGACTTGCTGCACGCATAAGACTTGGCTACAGACAAGTGTGGGAAGTGACTTATGTAAAAACAGGAACAATACACCCAGATTACTCCAAATGTGTTATTCATGTCTTTAGTTCCTTTGCCTATTTGGCCATATGCTTACTTATATCTATTAATATATTTTCTATATTGCCTATTCATACAGCTACTTATGCTCTGTAATAATTTATTTATTCATATATTTTCTTTACCTGTAAATTAATAAATTGCCTATTTTTTCACCCTCTATAGTTTTATTTTGTACTCTCACTACTTTATTAACTTATTATATATCTATTCACATAATAATTCCCATATTTTTTTTATTTTTCATCTTTTGTTCATAACCTATTTCTGCAGTTAAGACTTTAAGCACGGTAACCTTTTTGGCAAACACTTGGTTCTATGTTAAACCAGTCATTGTACATGGGGATGCATGCAGGCAGGTGCTCCCCCTGATTTACAAATGCTACACTCTACATTATGCAGTATACAGTCCTTTTATATTAGAGTATATCCAGCACCAAATGTATATACATTTATATCTCTGTTTTATGATTTTTTTTTTAAGAGTGTGACACCGGAACAGGCAGAAACTACCCTCATCAACAAAGGCCCGGGCACGAGAAAATACCAAGATGAAGGACAAGAAAAAGGTTAAGGGCAAGGCAGAGATGAGGTAATGTCACACAAAGGAAAACGACAGACAGAAAAAAACAGTCAAAGAAAAGAGGACCCAGAGATATGGAGGACTAGGCTCTGAGATGACGATAGATATGCTTTTTGAAGGATGAAAGGTCATAAGAATTAGGAAAGACAGAAGGAGGAAGAGAGTTCCAGAGTCTGGAGGTAGAAGGGAAGAAGCAGTCGCTGCACCGACCAATCCGCGAGCTACAAATCTCCACACAGTACCTGTGAGATGAGGCCGCTTGGCGAGTGTTATGCGGCCTCGGCAGTGGAGGAGGGATGCAACTCGCCAACTCATCAGAGCAGCGATGGAAGTAGTAGCGATAGAAAAGCGAAAGGGAAGATACCTTATGGCGAAGAGAGAGAGAATCCAGGTTAGAAGTAAGAGAAGGATCATTGATGAGTCTGACTGCCTTAGATTCAACCCTATCAAGAAGATAAGTAAAGGAAGAAGCACCCCAGATGTGTGAGCAGTATTCTAAGCAGGGGCGGATAAGACCTTTGTAAATTTTAAGTAACTGCAATGAGGAAAAGTAATAACGAAAACGAAACAAAACCCCCAATTTTTTGGATGTAGATTTAGAAATTTGGATTATGTGATTCCTCCAAGACAAGTTAGAGGCTATATGGATTCCTAATATATTGATAGAGTTAAGATGGTAAATTTCATTAGTTTCGAAGACAATAGGGTTATCAGGAGGAGAAGAAGATAAAGAGATAGCCAGAAACTGTGTCTTGGAGGCACTGAATTTAACTAAATTTTGTGTGCCCCATTGAGATACTCTGCAAATCGGAGTTAAGAGTAGAAGAAAGAGTGATACGAGATTAATTATGAGTAACAGATGAAGGTTGTGAAGAAAAGGCAGAGGAAAAGTGAAGGGTAGAATCATCGGCAAAGGCATGAAGAAGAGAGGAAGATGGGGATTTTAGAAGATCATTGATGAAGAGAAGGAAGAGAGTAGGTGAAAGAACAGAGCCCTGTGGAACACCACTGGAAACAGAGAAAGGGCTAGATGTCGCGCCATCAACAACTACAGATATAGAACGGTCAGTAAGAAAACTGGAAATCAGAGAACAGAAAGAAGGGGTAAAGCCATATGCAGGGAGTTTGGCCAACAGAGCCTTGTGCCAGACTCTGTCAAAAGCCTTAGAGATATCAAGGGCGACGACAAATGATTCCCCATAGTTCCTCAGAGAAGATGACCATACATGAATAAGATAGGACAGGAGATCACCAGTGGATCTTACCTTGCGGAAGCCGTACTGGTGATCGGAGATAAGTGAGTTAGATACAAGGCGTTTCAAGAAGTGAGCATTGAGCAAAGTTTCAAAAACTTTAGCAATAGAGGAGGTTAGAGCAATAGGTTGGTAGTTAGAAGGAATAGAGCGGTCACCCTTCTTAGGAACAGGTTGAACTAGAGCATGCTTCCAAGATGAAGGATAGATGCTGGTTGACAGAATGAGGCGAAAAAGACGGCAAAGCACGGGAGCCAGTTCATCTGCAAACTCCTTAAGGAACCTTGCAGGGATACCATCGGGACCAGATGCCTTGTTTGTGTTTAGTGAGTGAAGAACCTTATGAACTTTGCATGAAGAAAGGATAAGGGAGGGCATAGGGTTAGAGAGTGGAA
This sequence comes from Halocaridina rubra, assembly GCA_037179515.1. Taxonomy (NCBI): domain Eukaryota; kingdom Metazoa; phylum Arthropoda; class Malacostraca; order Decapoda; family Atyidae; genus Halocaridina; species Halocaridina rubra. The sequence goes on along the minus strand of JAXCGZ010015460.1, from coordinate 54,079 downwards.
AAGACTGAGGAACAGGTGAGCTGGAATCGTTGATAGAAGAGTTGGCAGAGAAATGAGAGCCAAAGAGAGTGGCTTTGTCAGTGGGAGAGCAAGCTATAGAACCATCAGAACGAATGAGAGGGGGAAAGCTTGAGCTACAAAAGTTTTTGGAGAGGTTTTTGGCTAAGGACCAGAAGCATTTGTCAGTGGGAGAGGAGTTAAGGTCATCAACTTTCCTTCATATAAAGGAAGCCTTAGACCTTCGAATCTGAGCTGTACAGCGATTCCTAGCTATAATAAAAGCAGAGCGAGTTAAATCGGAAGGAGAGGCTTGGTAAGATCGGTGAGCTTGATTCCTAGCCTGGATAGCCATGGAGCAGGTACGGTCAAACCAAGGTTTAGGGGGAGAGAAAGTTTTTGTAGAAAAGGGGATGTACGCCTCCATTCCCGTGGTCATGATCTCGGCAACTTTTACAGCTACCCGATCAGGGTTGCGGGACCGAAAGCAGTAGTCATCCCATGCGAAGTCAAAGAGAAAGTTACGCAAATTTTCATATTGGGTACGCTCGAAGTGCCAAAGGCGGCGTTGAGTAGGAGGGATTGGTGGTGGGGGAGCGAAAATGGAAGAGACAGAGATCATGGAGTGGTCAGATTTACCAAGAGGGGAAAACACAGAATAAGAGTAGTTTGAGGGGTTAGAAGTAAAAAATAGGTCAAGAGTGTTTGCAGCAAGTTCGTGATGATCAGGAACGCGAGTAGGATGTTTGATAATTTGCTCCAGATCGTGAGTAATAGAGAAAGCAAGAGCCTCGCTTCCTCCCACATCAGTGTGAGAAGAACGAAGCCACTCACTGTGGTGTACATTGAAGTCCCCAATGTAGAGAACTTCGGCATGTGGGTGAGAAGATAGCAAGGACTCATGGCATGAGGAGAGATATTCAAAGAAAGACACAAAGTCGGTGGAGTTTGGAGAACAGTAGCAGAAGCAAAGAATGATAGTGGTAGTGGAGAGATAGACTTTTAGCCAGAGAACATCAAAGTCAGGAGATTCAAGGTCCATGAGCCTCACAGTAGGAGTGTTAATGTTGCAGTAAGTACAGACCCCACCTTTGGAACGAAAACGAGTATACAGATTATAGTGGGAGATTTGGAAAGGGTCAGTGGAAGCATGTATAGACAACTGGGTTTCAGATAGGAGGAGGACGTTAGGGAGGAGAGTGCCCAAGTGCTGTTCCACAGACGAAAGATTAGAGTTCAGCCCACAAATGTTTGAATAGTGAAGAGTGAAAGAAGCAGATCTATTGGGAGGTGCAAGGTTAAGAGCAGAACCATTACTACCACCAGGCGTGTCTGCCCTCAAGCCAATGGTGGAGTCAACACGATCCCCGGAGATTCTTCGCACCCCACTATGCCGGGTACTGGGGGCCATTAGTTGTGAACCTTCCATAAATAATGACAAAATGTGAGGACAAGGAAAGTAAAAGAGACAGATGTGCAGAATGTTGGGTTTTGTCAAATGTAATGGAATAGCAAGAGATGTGTATTGAAAATGCCAGAATATTCAGTGTAGATGTAGGCATGAGGAAAGAGCCATCCTGAAGGAAGACTCAACCTGGAACTGTCTGGACCAGTCCTAGTTGCATCCTAATACCTTCAGCCGTAGTCTTTGAATGCACATATGAAGCTCATGATACCAATTACATTATTATTATTTGTGCATGCCCTATGCTAATACCAAAAATGAATGAATTTTATAGCATACATTACATTTTTATGAACAAAGGTGTAATCAGTTCCGGTTTTACGTCACGGACTCCCTTATCAACCAAGGGCTAGGACGGTTGCCTTCTTGCGAAGGACTTGTTTTGGCAGATGTAATCCTTACGCTGAGTGCATGCCTTTGCTAACCTCAGACCGTGGCGGGGTCGCGAACCCTCGACCTGACGCCTCAGAGTCGCAGACGCTACCGACTGAGCCACGGCGACTACATGAACAAAGGTGTAATAATGAACCTTAAGCAGATGTAGAAGTGCCGACTGGCACACGTCCCCATGTCGTGTTTTAGATTAAAAAAAAAAAAAAAAAAAAAAAAAAAAAAAAAAAAATATATATATATATATATATATATATATATATATATATATATATATATATATATATATATATATATATATATATATATATATATATATATATAATGAGTTCAATCAGCAAACGTAGTTCGTACAATTTCTCTACGCCAAAACCACTTGGATGGCAAGAAGGTGATTGTAGGGTCTTTCACGTGATAACCTCGGCTTATTCAGCATCCTAAATAAATAATCTATTTGATGTGCTAAGTCACTGCTAAAACAGCACATGTAGGAGAGTAGTTTTGATAAGAAAACTGATCATCTTGTAGCTTTCATTCAATAATAATAATAATAATAATAATAATAATAATAATAATAATAATAATAATAATAATAATTCTTTAACAGCAATTATTTCCTTTTTCTTGGAGAGGTCACTGTAATCATATATATATATATATATATATATATATATATATATATATATATATATATATATATATATATATATATATATATATATATATATACTTCCTCCGTGTTCCCTTGCGCATCGTAAATGTTGACTAAATGGGGCGGAGCGAGGGGATTGGGAATTCCCTCCTCGGTATTTACTGCCCATAAAAAGTCAAAGTACTTTCTTTGACTAAGCCAACCCCTATATAAGAGGGAATATGGCTTTGGTGTATATATATATATATATATATATATATATATATATATATATATATATATATATATATATATATATATATATATATATATATATATATATGGTTTCATTTACCATTGCTTCTTCTCTTTCCTGACAATGAAGGCTTGAAGCCTTCCAAAGCTTGAACTCCATGTCTTCAAGAAGGTTGTGTCAAAGAATCAATTCTGGACGAGAGGAATGTTACTCTTCAACTGGGATATTCGATGCATAGTCTTTCTTCAAGGCCTGCATATATTTAGCAGTTTTCTCCAATGCCTTTCATGGATAATATATATATATATATATATATATATATATATATATATATATATATATATATATATATATATATATATGTATATATATATATATATATATATATATATATATATATATATATATATATATATATATATATATATATATATATATATATATCTTTTTTTTTAAGAGAGTGACACCGGGACAGGCAGAAACTGCCCTCATCAATATAGGCCTGGCCACGAGAAAATACCAAGACGAAGGAAAAGAAAATGGTTAAGGACAAGGCAGAGATGGGTTAATGTTGCACAAAGGAAAACGACAGACAGAAAAAAACAGTCAAAGTACAGAGGACCTAGAGATATGGAGGACTAGGCTCTGAGATGACGATAGATCTGCTTTTTGAAGGATGAAAGGTCATAAGAATTAGGAAAGACAGAAGGAGGAACAGAGTTCCAGAGTCTGGAGGTAGATGGGAAGAAGCAGTCGCTGCACCGACCAATCCGCGAGCTACAAATCTCCACACAGTACCTGTTAGATGAGGCCGCTTGGCGAGTGTTATGCGGCCTCGGCAGTGGAGGAGGGATGCAGCTCGCAAACTCATCAGAGCAGCGATGGAAGTAGTAGCGATAGAAAAGCGAAAGGGAAGATACTTTTAGCAAAGAGAGAGAGAATCTAGGTTAGAAGTAAGAGAAGGATCATTCATGAGTCTGACTGCCTTAGATTCAACCCTATCAAGATGATAAGTAAAGGAAGAAGCACCCCAGATGTGAGAGCAGGATTCTAAGTAGGGGCGGATAAGACCTTTGTAAATTTTAAGTAACTGCGATGAGGAAAAGTAATGACGAAAACGAAACAAAGCCCCAATTTTTTAGATGAAGATTTAGAAATTTGGATTATGTGATTTCTCCAAGACAAGTTAGAGGCTATATGGATTCCTACTATGTTGATAGAGTTAAGAGGGTAAATTTCATTAGTTTCAAAGATAATAGGGTTATCAGGAGGAGAAGAAGATAAAGAGATAGCCAGAAATTGTGTCTTAGGAGGCATTGAATCTAACTAAATTTTGAGTGCCCCATTGAGATACTCTCTGCAAATCGGAGTTAAGAGTAGAAGAAAGAGTGATACGAGATTGATTACGAGTAACAGATAAAGGTTGTGAAGAAAAGGCAGAGGAGAAGTGAAGGGTAGAATCATCAGCAAAGGCATGAAGAAGAGAGGAAGATGGGGATTGTAGAAGATCATTGATGAAGAGAAGGAAGAGAGTAGGTGAAAGAACAGAGCCCTGTGGAACACCACTGGTAACAGAGAAAGGACTAGATGTCACGCCATCAACAACTACAGATATAGAACGGTCAGTAAGAAAACTGGAAATCAAAGAACAGAAAGAAGGGGTAAAGCCATATGCAGGGAGTTTGGCGAAAACGAAACAAAGCCCCAATTTTTTAGATGAAGATTTAGAAATTTGGATTATGTGATTTCTCCAAGACAAGTTAGAGGCTATATGGATTCCTACTATGTTGATAGAGTTAAGAGGGTAAATTTCATTAGTTTCAAAGATAATAGGGTTATCAGGAGGAGAAGAAGATAAAGAGATAGCCAGATATTGTGTCTTAGGAGGCATTGAATCTAACTAAATTTTGAGTGCCCCATTGAGATACTCTCTGCAAATCGGAGTTAAGAGTAGAAGAAAGAGTGATACGAGATTGATTACGAGTAACAGATGAAGGTTGTGAAGAAAAGGCAGAGGAGAAGTGAAGGGTAGAATCATCAGCAAAGGCATGAAGGAGAGAGGAAGATGGGGATTGTAGAAGATCATTGATGAAGAGAAGGAAGAGAGTAGGTGAAAGAACAGAGCCCTGTGGAACACCACTGGTAACAGAGAAAGGACTAGATGTCACGCCATCAACAACTACAGATATAGAACGGTCAGTAAGAAAACTGGAAATCAGAGAACAGAAAGAAGGGGTAAAGCCATATGCAGGGAGTTTGGCCAACAGAGCCTTGTGCCAGACTCTGTCAAAAGCCTTAGAGATATCAAGGGCGACGACAAATGATTCCCCATAGTTCTTCAGAGAAGATGACCATACATGAATAAGATAGGACAGGAGATCACCAGTGGATCTTACCTTGCGGAAGCCGTACTGGTGATCGGAGATAAGTGAGTTGGATTCAAGGCGTTTCAAGAAGTGAGCATTGAGCAAAGTTTCGAAAACTTTAGCAATAGAGGAGGTTAGGGCAATAGGTCGGTAGTTAGAAGGAATAGAGCGGTCACCCTTCTTAGGAACAGGTTGAACTAGAGCATGCTTCCAAGATGAAGGATAGATACTGGTTGACAGAATGAGGCGAAAAAGACGACAAAGCACGGGAGCCAGTTCATCTGCAAACTCCTTAAGGAACCTTGCAGGGATACCATCGGGATCAGATGTCTTGTTTGTCTTTAGCGAGGGAAGAACCTTATGAACTTTGCGTGAAGAAAGGATAAGGGAGGGCATAGGGTTAGAGAGGGGAAAAGACTGAGGAACAGGTGGCTGGAATCGTTGATAGAAGAGTTGGCAGAAAAATGAGAGCCAAATAGAGTGGCTTTGTCAGTGGAGGAGCAAGCTATAGAACCATCAGAACGAATGAGAGGGGGAAAGCTTGAGTTACAGAAGTTTTTGGAGAGGTTTTTGGCTAAGGACCAGAAGCACTTGTCAGTGGGAGAGGAGTTTAGGTCATCAACTTTCCTTCTTATAAAGGAAGCCTTAGACCTTCGAATCTGAGCAGTACAGCGATTCTTAGCTATAATAAAAGCAGAGCGAGTAAAATCGGAAGGAGAGGCAAGGTAAGATCGGTGAGCCTGATTCCTAGTCTGGATAGCCATGGAGGAGGCACGGTCAAACCAAGGTTTAGGGGGAGAGAAAGTTTTTGTAGAAGAGGGGATGTACGCCTCCATTCCTGCGGTCATGATCTCGGCAACTTTTAGAGCTACCTGATCAGGGTTGCGGGGCCGAAAGCAGTAGTCATCCCATGGGAAGTCAAAGAGAAACATACGCAAATTTCACGTTGGGTACGCTCAAAGTGCCAAAGGCGACGCTGAGTAGGAGGGATTGGTGGTGAGGGAGCGAAAATGGAAGAGACTGATATCATAGAGTGGTCAGATTTATCAAGAGGGGAAAGCACAAAATAAGAGTAGTTTGAGGGGTTAGAAGTAAAAAATAGGTCAAGAGTGTTTGCAGCATGTTCGTGACGATCAGGAACGCGAGTAGGATATTTGATAATTTGCTCCAGATCGTGAGTAATAGAAAAAGCAAGGGCCTCGCTTCCTTCCACATCAGTGTGAGAAGAATGAAGCCAATTTAGAGAGCTTCGGCATGTGGGTGAGAAGATAGCAAGGACTCATGGCACGAGGATTGATATTCAAAGAAAGACACAAACTCGGTGGAGTTTAGAGAACAGTAGCAGAAGCAAAGGAAGATAGTGGTAGTTGAAAGATAGATTTTTAGCCAGAGAACATCAAAGTCAGGAGATTCAAGGTCCATGAGCCTCACAGTAGGAGTGTTAGTGTTGCAGTAAGCACAGACCCCACCTTTGGAACGAAAACGAGTATACAGATTATAGTGGGAGATATTGAATGGGTCAGTGGAAGCATGTATAGACAGCTGGGTTTCAGATAGGAGGAGGAGGTCAGAGAGGAAAGTGCCCAAGTGCTGTTCCACAGACGAAAGATTAGAGTTCAGCCCACGAATGTTAGAATAGTGAAGAGTGAAAGAAGCAGATCTATTGGGAGGTGCTAGGTTAAGAACAGAACCATTACTACCACCAGGCGTGTCTGCCCTCAAGCCAATGGTGGAGTCAACACGATCCCCGGAGATTCTTCGCCCCCACTATGCCAGGTACTGGGGGCCATTAGTTGTGAACCTTCCATAAATAATAACATATCTTAGGAAAAAGAAAGTAAAAGAGACAGATGTGCGGAATGTTGTGACTTGTCAAATGTAATGGAATAGCAAGAGATGTGTAATGAATACGCCAGAATATTCAGTGTACATGTAGGCATGAGGAAAGACCCGTCCTGAAGGAAGACTCAACCTGGAACTGTCTGGACCAGTCCTAGTTGCAGCCTAATACCTTCAGTCGTAGTCTTTCAACGGGCGGCTGGTGCCATGGCGAACCTACTAATCATATATATATATATATATATATATATATATATATATATATAATATATATATATATATATATATATATATATATATACATATAGCTAGCTATCTATCTATCTATCTATCTATCTATCTATCTATCTATCTATCTATCTATCTATATATATATATATATATATATATATATATATATATATATATATATATATATATATATATATATATATATATATATATATATATATATATATATATATATATATATATATATATATGGAGATTATGGTGGTGTAGAGGTTAGCGTGCTCGACTTTGAAGTGACTGACCCGTGATCGAGACCACTTTTTTGGGGGGGGGGGTCGAAGCATAAAAAGTCTTCTTTCCCCACCCACACTTTCTCCACGATCAACTGATGGATTGATCCTACTGACAGGCTGAAAAGCCTATTTGAATGGAAACATATATGTGTTGCAGTTAAAACCCTAAATATATACAGAACGGGTTCTGATTAGTCAAAACAAGAAGTAGAAAATATTGTACTTGCCAACGAGTATATAACCTAACAAGAATAAGTTAGATTAGTTTTTTTTTTATGACTGTGCCACCAGGACAGGCCAAAAAAACCTACCCTCATCAGGAATGGGCACGAAGAAAACATAAATAGAAATAGAGATGGGGAATGTTGTGACTTGTCAGATGTGAAGGGATAATAAGACATGTGTAACGAATATCAAAGAATATTCGGTGTTGATGTAGGCATAGAAAGAGAACCGTAACTGAGGGAAGATTTAACATCGAACTGTTCAGGACAGACTTATCTAAGTCCACAAGACCCTTCAGCTGTAGTATCACAACGAGCGGTTAGGTCAGGTAAGGTACTGACCTAACCATACTAACCTAACCTAACCTTGCTAGGTTAGGTTAGAGTACAACAGAATACAGATAGTGATTTTAAGTACAATGCTTGTGAATTCGGGTTTTGACTAGTCAGAACTCGTTCTAACTAATTTCGAGATTAAAGTGGTATATATATATATATATATATATATATATATATATATATATATATATATATATATATATATATATATGTATATATATTTATATATATATATATATATATATATATATATATATATATATATATATATATACATATATATATATATATATATATATATATATATATATATATATATATATATATATATATATATATATATATATATATATATATATATATATATATATATATATATATATATATATATATATATATATATATATATATATATATATATATATATTTATATATTATGCAATAAAGAGACCTAATAGTAGCAACAGTCATAGTAGAAGCAGTTCCTGACAATAAAAAATAGTGATAAAAAACACTCCTTGCTAGTATGAGAGAGAGAGAGAGAGAGAGAGAGAGAGAGAGAGAGAGAGAGAGAGAGAGAGAGAGAGAGAGAGAGAGAGAGAGAGAGAGAGAGAGAGAGAGAGAGAGAGAGAGAGAGAGAGAGAGAGAGAGAGAGAGAGAGAGGACGACGACAATGTTAAGAATGACTCAGTATTTCTTCAGCTGCCTGGGAGGGAAGGTCACTTCAAACAAATTTCTTTTTCCATTGAAATTTCAAAGTTTTATCGAAACAAGTTTATCCTCTTGATGACTTCCCTGTTAACTTGGAACCCTTAGTTTTTCCTGAATTAATTTTAAATTTTCTTGAAACCATTGTTGTACCTTGATATATTCTAGTTATCATTCAACCAGTGTTTTGAAAGATAAGAAAAATATCTAGAAATAAGAAGAAAAATATTTCGCATTTCTCTCTCCTATCGGTACGTATTTATTTCATGTTTTATTAAATGCATATTATCAATATTATTAATATTGAGGTGTAAATTAGTATAGCTACTGCTAAATATCAATTATTGTTTGTGGTTTTTTTTTGGATTATTTAATGCTTTTAGTTTTATATATCAACGAGTTTTGGGCAGTTAATATGTCACTATGTTAATACAATTGAATAGTAAGGATGAGTCACGTGGTGATTAGAGTAGGGGAAATATGCTGAGGGGGTGGGGCATGAAGGCGATTTTGGCGGGAGAGAGAAGGGAGACATGTGATTATTGGGAAGTCGTGTTGAATTCTGTCTGATGCATTCCTGGTTTGAGTTGGTATTTTTGGTTACTCAGGCCGGTTTTTCTTATTCATAATGGCGTACAGTGCTTCTTAACATTTACATGTGGGCCAGTTTCTAGGGTAAGTAGTGAAGTTTCTGTCCATTCAATTTCTCATTTTACAAGCTATTCTAGGCCATTGCATGTCATAGCGACGAAGAGTAAATTTTATGCTGAGATGCTGAAATCATGTGATGGGAAGGAAGCTGTTGTTATGTGGTTAAAGAAGGCGAAATTAGTGGTAAAATTGATGAATATTAAAGATTGGCTAGCTTTATACCTTGATTATGGAAGGGAATGCATTAGCTCTGTATCTGGAGATGGCTGAAAGGGACCAATCAGATGTTGATAGATCAAGAGTAGATTGAAAGAAGCTTTTGCACAGGGTATATTTAATGCTGTTGGAATGTTTATAAGTCTATAGAGATAGAAAGGGTGAGCTTAGTTTTAGAAATAACGAAATTCCAGAGGTAAATGAAAAAATGAGTGGGAGAGAACGTTTCTATGTGTGGAAACTTAGCGGACCACTATCCTATTGTTAGATGGCTTGCAGTTACATAAAGAGATGAGTGGAATGCTTGGGATGGCTCCGGGTGGCTTGCAGTTACTACATAAAGACATGAGTGGAATGTTTAAGTTGGGAGGATGAAGTTGGAGGGGAAACAGTGATGAGGAATTGGTACATTGTGGAAAGAGTAGAAGTACAGATCCTGTAAGAGGGAGGTACTATGCTTCAAAATTGGAGAGAGGGGTTGTATGGGGTGATGCAGGTAGTATAGTGACAGGCATGATGTTAGAAATGGGTGACTTCATAGTTCGAGGACGGAACATGGTTAAGGAAGAGAGATGACTATAAACATATTAATTTGTTAGAGCTGAAGGCTGTGTCGAAAGGAGTTAATTTAGCTTTTAAGTATGACTTACAAGAAGTTGAGATTAGAGTTGATTCAGTTAGTATTGGGCTAGGTCAACTCCATTTTGACTGCTGAGAACGGAGTCAGTACAAAGGAAGCTGCGGAAATCATTGTAATATTGAGGGAATAGATCAATATGTTTGGGTTGAGGGTGAGTTTAGTCTTTGAGCTATCAGAACAAAGCAAGGCAGATATTCTAAGCAGGATGAAGACTTGACTGGGATACCGAGAAGAGGAAAGAGGAGAAGGCTGAAATATATTGTATGAGATCTTCAGGTGTGAGGGAGTTGCATCAAATGCACTACAAGGGGGTTGATAGGACACTGTGTGCGGCTAGATAAATTTATCCTACAGTGACGAGGGATGAAGTTTGGCAAATGGTAAGAAGTTGCATCCCGTGTCAATCAAAGGACCCTGCATCATAATAATAATAATAAACCTTTATTTCCATTTCATTATACAATGGGTATTCGTCAGCCGGGGCAAGCCCCAACCCCCCCACTGTGGTGTCCAACCACAGCAGTTACTGCCAGTAAACAGCTTAAACTCTCGGTCTTGGACGGGAACCGATCTTTCGACCTCGTGAATACGAAGCCAGCGCGTTACCACTGTACTCGCCATCACTTAAGATGGGGGTGAGGCATGAAGACAATTTTGGCGCCAGAGAAGGGAGATGTGTGATTATTGGGAAGTCATGTTGAGTTCTGTCTGATGCTTTCCTAGTTTGAATTGGTTTCTTTGGTTACTCAGGTCTGTTTTTCATGTTTATAGAGGGCTCGAGTATTAGTGCTTCTTATCTTTTGTTTCTGGACCAATTTCCAGGTTTCTCGTTTTACAAATATTATTATTTATTAGAATATATTGGAAGGTCTTTCAGTCTTTAATAGGAGTGTCTTGGACAGCTGACTGTTGAGTCTTCTTTCAGTAACAGTTCTTTTTCTATGCCTATATCTACACAGAATGCTCTTGTATATTCATTACACATATTTTATTATGCCTTTATATCTAACAATCGTAACACCCCCATCTCTGTTTCTCTTTGTTTTATGTTTTTGTGCTCAGGCTCGATGAGGCAAATATTCTTTGACTGTCCTGGAGGTGTAAAAAAAAAAATATCGGCGATACAACAGCGTGTGATCTACTAGCATGATTCTACTAGAGTGTGGGACCTAACCTAACTTAACCTAACGTTTAATTAGGTAAATTACACCCTATAATGGCATAGCTCTTATTAGACTTGCAATAATCACCAAATGCTATAGTAAAACCCAATAAAAAATGCTTTATATTTAACTTTTAAACACATCATTCATTATCTCGATCAGCTAAACCTCGTCTATAGAGATGAGATTATGTCCCACCTAGCAAGCAAAGGTCATAGCATCTTCATACACGGGGTCCTCGTGCTAAGTTATATTAAGTTAGGTTAGGTTACAGTTTACATCATTTTTCTGTGCACTATGTAGTGTACATGTTATTCAGTATGAACTATGTAGTGTATATAATACCCGTGTACACACTAGTAGTGCATATAGGGCTGTACAGAGCTCTTTTATGTATACAGACGTTACAAAAAAAGTTAAAATGATGACTACCTGACGTATGGGTTATAACTATTCCACAGTATGCCGCCACTGACGTAGGGCTTTTATGATTATCCCCTTCTACTGACACCACTGCCGTAGGGCTTTTCCTCCTACGTAGATATGTTTATAATTATGGTAGCGTGGTTACAAGGCAATGAACATTTGTACCTGATGGGTACAAGGTAAGAATGGACACGCAGTGAATCCTTTACTTATATTTATTCTAGAGTACAACACATCCGACGCCTCAATGCCCCTGTGCCTCAAATGGCCCCCACCCTATGACTATCACAATCTAGGATCTATTCGTGCCCCTGGTAATTTCTAACTAACTGTCTCTGCCCTGGGTGGCTCTTTAAATACCCCCAGGGGCAGGGCGTGGCTTAACATCCAATTCTCCAATGAAATCAGTCAGATCTAGTCCTAGCTAATCAGCGCCAGGTTCAAAGTGGAATCCCACCTACTTCCGGGGAGGAGTTATTGGGCATTTCTCCTGGGCAGGTTCCTGCGTACGAAACACAAGTTTATGTTTTCTTGTGGTTTAGGAAATGGCTAACTTCCTGTCCTTTCTTGCCCTTCTCGATGCCAGGTCCATAAGTCTCACGGTTCCGGTCATATATTTCCTTGGCACTTTCTACAAACATTGTAATAAAATATCCGTGCCCTCGACCAACCGTTTCCGCTCAGGAAGTCATACGACATCCCTCCCAACCAAAACTGAAATATCTCTTATTTCAGTCGAAGCATGGACTAGTTTTCCGGGAGCTCTTGGACATATCCTAGCTAACATTAGTTTACAATAGAAATGGGGCCGAATTATTTAAGCTATTTTCTAAGAATTCCTATACAAATTACACAAACATAACATATAGAGAGTACCTTTACAGACAACTAGAGCATGCAGGGTCTATGTCCTTGTTGGAAATCTGAAATACAAACATATCCTTATATTTAAACAACATAATTCCAGTGTGAAACTAATATTAAACATTAATTAAGATCAACAAGTCAGTTTAAATCAAAACATTAATTCATCTACTTCTCTGGTTTCTTTAAAAGACAAAATTGAGTTAATTACAGTAGGATTATGACTCATTTAGAACATTAGCAAACAATTAAGTAGAGTATTAGCATGTATGAACAGGTAAAATACAATAGACTATAACATCAACAGTAATTTCTATAAGAGACCCTACCGTCATAAGTTCTATTCCTATCATTATTAGGGGCATTGATTTGTCTTAAAATTAAGCCTTAAAAACTACTCCTGAAACAAAACATGTTTTATTTTCATATTATATTACTATTCAGAGACCAATGGATAGGACGACTTTTACTTTCTCTGTCTAGGACGACTTTTACTTTCCTCTGTCTAGGACGACTTTTACTTTCTCTGTCTAGGACGACTTTTACTTTCCTCTGTCTAGGACGACTTTTACTTTCTCTGTCTAGGACGACTTTTACTTTCTCTGTCTAGGACGACTTTTACTTTCTCTGTCTAGGACGACTTTTACTTTCTCTGTCTAGGACGACTTTTACTTTCTCTGTCTAGGACGACTTTTGTTTTCTCTGTCCCTTGCTCAAGAATTCTTGCTAGGTGCGATTCCCCGGTCTCTCACGGGGACTCTTACGCTTTCACATCCCCCGCCCGTCCTCGCTGCAGGCCCAGGTTTGTTGCCATAACTCTGTTTCTCGGTTAGGCACAACAAAAAGGACCAGGACTGGGCCCCACCTCTCGCGAATCCTTCCAGCCCGGCTTGCTCGTCCTGCCCTCGGCCGATCTTGACTAAGACCACCTCGCAGGAGACCTGCAACGTCACAGCGTTACTATTTCTGTACGGTCCTCTCACACGTACCTTCGAAGTAGAATGCGGGATGAAAGTTTGAACCTATGTCACTACCACAGTTGTAAGAAAGGTTCCCTATGACTTCAGGGTACCAACATTGGCCATACGTTGGTAATCGAGGCTATACTTTGCCTCCCCTGCAACTGCAAGTGATTGCAATCTCTATTCAATGGGCATTAGGGACTTGTCTGACGGACAAAATCTAAAGACTTTTAGAACTTGCAGGTCGGGGCTGCCTAGGAATAGGGTGGTGATGGAAGGTATGTGTCTACACAACTAGATTATTATTCCAAGATACTTAGGACTTAGCAACTGCTACATAGCATTACTCTACTATAAATGTCAAAAAGAATAATCACTGAATACTGAGAAAAGCCACTAAAGAAACATTCTTATTAGCGGTGGCTACAGTAACATCAAGTATGAATTCAGATAAAAGATACAAATCATCAAGTTACTGCTGATTTCATTTCAAAAATAATAATTAGCAACAGGCCATTGAGAGATAGCAACAATATCAGTCAACATAATAACATTACTAATAATCATGATCTAAAAATAAGAATAATAAACAATAAAAATAAATATACTAAATCAAAAATATCAATATATATACAATGGAGACTGATATTCAGAAGTAAGAACAGAGTTCTATACTTATACTTCATAGTGATGCTTATTCTAACACAGTCTCCTTTAATATTCAAATTCCTGCTGTCATAATCAATGTATATATATATAGCATAAGTGGCAACTTGCTGGCTCCACAATTTGTCAATGGGAGTTCTATCTATTCTCTAAACAGTTGCGACATGTGGCAAAAATATTTTAGGCAAATGGCGGTACTACCGATATCTTATCAGTATTTATGCAATAACAGCATGCAATAATCTATCAACTGAAATAAAATGTAAGCATAATTATCGCCTAGCTTCGCTGGAATAAAAACAAAAAGGAAAAATCAAAGACGGCAACGTTCTGTTAGCAGCAGGAGAGGTCTCTGTCAGTTTCAGAGTCGAGTGAAAGGTAGGGAGAGAGAGAGAGAGAGAGAGAGAGAGAGAGAGAGAGAGTGACCGTGAAATACGCTGCGGTTTTTTTCACTCACAAGTCAGCTGAGCTGGGCCTCTGTCTTTTACTTGTACTGAAAATAAAAAATTGTCGCAGAGTATCTCTAATAATAATAAATAAACAAATGAACGTGAACAACCGTTAGCAATGACTATCGATAGAGTCTTACGTTTATTGTCAGAGGGCTATTCTTATTTCCTCATTAACAAAACAAAAGCAAAAAGAACTTAGTGTACAACTGCAGAACTGTCGAAGCATAAATCCATTCCTTTCTGTTTAATCTTGATAAGGACTTTACTGTAACGGCATACACATCCTTGTCTATAATGACAATCTCTCTCTTTTCATGCTATAAATCAGAGGGTTAAGTCGAAGCGCACCCACTCTGATTAAAATCATATGTGACACTATCCCTACTACTATCAACAAAAGTACAAATATCCTTTTCTTAACAACTTCTTAAAAAGGACTTAAGTGTCATTAATTTTAACTTTAAAACTCAGCAAATAATCTCTAATAATCTCAATTATCTTTAATTAGCTCGATTGTAATCTAAAATTCATGAAAATGATAGGGATTAACCATGGTTATCTCTAGATAATCTTTTCAGAATCCTTTAAGTAAGATTTTTAAAGATTTCTTCAATACAAAAAGAACTATAACGAAAACGGGTACCTAAGAATATAAAAAGTCTATCTCTGTGTATGCAATAATAAAAACAAAAAGTATATCTCATTATCAACAGTAAGGAATACATTTTGCTTAAACTTCAAAATCTCGTACGGAGTTGTACATAAACAATTCAAACATAAAATATATATCTTCTTTTACTATCTCGAATTTGACTTATATCTGCTCTCTCAAATACGGGATACAGCTGTGTAACATTCTCGTTGTCATTTCGTGTCAGCTCTCACTCTTTCTTTATGACCAAGCCGAAATAATTTTGATAAAACATTATCATGGCTAAAACTCGCAAAGTTTTACTTTATCAATCTAACATATCTCTTCAGACAAATAATGTATATACTGCAGCTAGCAAAGAAAATAAAGAATCATTCATAGATTCACGTCCTTTATCACGTAACATCTATCTTGGAATCTCTCGGAAATCGAATAATAATCTCAATGGCGGAGTAGGGGACAAAAAAAAATAAAACAAACTCGGCATTTCAACCATATCTGGGCAGGTGGAGAATTACCTTCTCATCCATATCCCTCACTAGATATTGCAACAGCGCATCACCTCCCATAAATACACTCTGATATGGCATGCAGAAGGACCTGGCGGAGCAGGGGAACGATCCTCGCAGACTCCCCAATCATGCTTCCTAACGGTGCTTTCCGCGATTTCACCCCCTAGAGCAACCCTCCCATTATACCCCCTGTCATTCATACTCACTCGCTATCACATTCGCTATATCACTTTCAAGACTATCATCTCCTTTCTGTCTGTGAAAATCCCTTTTATTTACAACGTTGGTTTTCCTTCCCCGGTCTCTCTGAAGAAGAGTAAAGGTGAAATCTCGGCTGAGCCGTGCGGTCACAGACTTTCTCACCAGTCCTAAGTCCCATTCTAACGAACAAACAAACATTCTACTCCCTTGAAGCTACGTTTGGGTGACACTGAAAAACCTTCCCTATTCTAGGACAGCACAAACTACTCTAATTTACTGTTACTTTCACCTGCATAGCGTGAAATAAAAAAAACTCATCTCTAACTAATATCACGAAAATTTCTTATTCTTCAAAAAGAACATGCCACACACGTATCGTAATGTTAATCCCTTCATCCTAACACAAAAAGAACGATCTGTCGTTTATGTCTTTCTCTCGTTAAAACATTACTCCCGCGGAAAAAAAAACAAACAAAAAAAGAAAAAAAAACTTAAAAACAGGCGCAATCGTAACACTCGACTTCTTACGCTTTAAGAAATTAATATAACAATGATTTTACACGTACTTTAAAATATCAAAGCTCAGTACAATTACTACAGATTCACAATAACGAGGTTGGGAGATCGAATGGTCACTTCCGCATTCCTTCCTCGAAAACCACACGTGGTTTATGAAACTCTCAAAAGCAGATGCACGTATATCCCTCACTATAATTGTTACGCTTTAGAAATTAATAGACTGTAATAGTGATTTCACGTGCATTAAATTTGTCAATTAAAAATCGATACATTCGCGTTCTTAAAATTCAATCTAAGCATTAATACAAATAAATGGAACGCACTTCCAACGCAAATTTTTTTTTTTTTTTTTTTTTTTTTTTTATATTACTCAAATTATAACAAAAACGGAGTTTATTACTGCTTATAGCTATTAGTACAAATTATCCATGTTAGTAATGGGTACAGAAATTCTACTTTTATCAACTTATTAAGCGCCACACCCCTTATAAGCGGGTTGGCTGAGTCAAAGCATAACTACAAGACAAAATGGCGGCGTCCACCGACCTCAATTTCTTTTACTAATTGTCCCATTACTCACTGGATACAGATCACAAGTACTTAGCTTATTTTAAGGAGGTTGTCCTGGAAAACTTCATGACAGAAGGCAAGGAAGGATCGGATTTTCCTTCTTCTCTTTGAGTAAAATCGTCGAATCGCCGTCTTCTTGGTCGGATCCTGCAACTTATACCTCTTGTAATGGGCATTTTCACTCAATGCTCCGGTCACACTTCGGCTTACTAAGAAATATCTTAGAAATAGTTCCTTCAAAGTTTTATAATATTTTCTATTTGACCACTCGTCACTTCTCATCCGCAGACCCAAGTATTTCAGGAAGTCGGTCGCGGGAATTATGGACGGACATTCGCGGTCTTTTATATTCGCGCCGTCGAGGTATAAAAATGAATTCTTGACTCGAGGCGTCTTTACAACCAGGGCACAGGGTGGGGGCTTGGCCGGCTGCGTTCCCGGTGTCACCACGGGGTTCGGAGCGGCAGGCTGTTCGTCGATGTTTGAGGCGTCGGCGTCGGCCAAGTTCCTTCTCGACGGAGCGGCGTCGGCGCGTGCTTGTAGGCGCCGCACTTGCTCCTCCAGTTCGAGAATTCTCCGGTGTTTGGCCTCGTCACTCATTTCTTGAATTGGGAGATGTTGGATTTCTGCTTTTGCCATTCTTATTTTCTTTTCACGGGTCTGCACTGGCATTCACCTGTCTCTTCGTATGTTTTTTTTCTCTCGTGAAGATCGTACCGCACTGCCACCACTGACGTATGAGTTTTAGACCTCCACTTGAACTCACACTTTATAAGATGAATGGGTTTTCTCACCGCTTGTCACCACTGACGTAGTGGTTATAACTATTCCACAGTATGCCGCCACTGACGTAGGGCTTTTATGATTATCCCCTTCTACTGACACCACTGCCGTAGGGCTTTTCCTCCTACGTAGATATGTTTATAATTATGGTAGCGTGGTTACAAGGCAATGAACATTTGTACCTGATGGGTACAAGGTAAGAATGGACACGCAGTGAATCCTTTACTTATATTTATTCTAGAGTACAACACATCCGACGCCTCAATGCCCCTGTGCCTCAAATGGCCCCCACCCTATGACTATCACAATCTAGGATCTATTCGTGCCCCTGGTAATTTCTAACTAACTGTCTCTGCCCTGGGTGGCTCTTTAAATACCCCCAGGGCAGGGCGTGGCTTAACATCCAATTCTCCAATGAAATCAGTCAGATCTAGTCCTAGCTAATCAGCGCCAGGTTCAAAGTGGAATCCCACCTACTTCCGGGGAGGAGTTATTGGGCATCTCTGCAGGGCAGGTACCTGCGTACGAAACACAAGTTTATGTGTTCTTGTGGTTTAGGAAATGGCTAACTTCCTGTCCTTTCTCGCCCTTCTCGATGCCAGGTCCATAAGTCTCACGGTTCCGGTCATATATTTCCTTGGCACTTTCTACAAACATTGTAATAAAATATCCGTGCCCTCGACCAACCGTTTCCGCTCAGGAAGTCATACGACATACCAAAGAACTCTTACAAACAACGACATTACTTAACTGGTTCTTTTTAACATTAAATATTCATGTAAAAAATAACTCTTTCCAGCTGGGTTTGTTGCTTGGCTAATAATAATAATAATAATAATAATAATAATAATAATAATAACAATAATAATAATAATAATAATTTTCTTAATAAATGTCATTCACCATTTCAGCTTTCTCTGTCACATTTTTACATAAAATTAAATGGCTAGATGGATATGTACATGGAATACATAAGCTATACAGATAGATTACATATCTACACAGATGCACAGATTATACAATATTAATAGATATATAGATACAAATTTAAATAGTTGGATAAACATACAGATATATATATATATATATATATATATATATATATATATATATATATATATATATATATATATATATATATATATATATATATATATATATATATATATATATATATATATATATATATATATATATATATATATAGACTTCGTATAGAGATTGATAACTAGTAGTAGATTGCTCATGGTACCAATCACCCGTTGCGATGCTACAGCTGAAGGTTTTTTGAACTTAAATTAGACAGTCCAGGACAGTTCAGCATTAAGTCTTCATTCAGTTACGATTCTTTTTCTATGCATACATCAACACTGACTATTCTTGGATATTCATTACACATCTCTTATTATCCCTTCACATCTGACAAGTCACAGCACTCCCCACGTGCCCAGACCCGATAAGGGCTGCTTTATTTTATTATATTTTAGGTCCGTCCTGGTGTAAAAAAACCGACAGATGCACAAAATATGGTCTGAGAGAGAGAGAGAGAGAGAGAGAGAGAGAGAGAGAGAGAGAGAGAGAGAGAGAGAGAGAGAGAGAGAGAGAGAGAGAGAGAGAGAGAGACCTACTTTATATTTACCAAATGTGTTTAATTCTTTTTGTATCTTATGACAAAACAACATACAACCGGCAATAGTTAATAATAAATTAATAAATTAATTTTAAAAATAAACATCTATTAGTTATAGCCCCGGCCTCAGAATTATATTAACACTACTACTACTTCTTCTTCTTCTTCTTCTTCTTCTTCTTCTTCTTCTTCTTATTATTATTATTATTATTATTATTATTATTATTATTATTATTATTATTATTATTATTATTATTATATTTGGCTCATCACTGTGAATCTCCTTTTCCTGCCTTCTTAACGTTATGCAACATATATAAAAATTAAAAATAAATAAATAAAACCTTGAAAGAGACACAATGGTGCATCAACTGAAGGGGTATTAGATAACGGGAGAGAGAGAGAGAGAGAGAGAGAGAGAGAGAGAGAGAGAGAGAGAGAGAGAGAGAGAGAGAGAGAGAGAGATTATGATATCCATGGTAGTAAATGTATATCTTTAATATAATTCTATTTTTCTCTTTCAGATCGTGTCTTCACACCACTCATCTTTCCGACACAATAAACGCCTAATATAACAACAAATGAATAATTGCAATAGTATTTATAAATAAACCTGAGGTTTTTATTACAATCTTAATTAAAAAAATAAATTAAACAATTAAATATAATAGATATCTGATTAGTTCAAACGAAAGAAAAACCATATGAATAGAGAATAGAAAATAAATAGAGAAGCTTAAAAAGAAATATATAAATATTGTTGAAAAACAAGAGATCTCAGAAATTTTTCTTCCGACAGATTAAAAATAGCTAAGATTTAAGACAAAACTCGAGTTTCCTTAAAGAAAAAACACAAGAAATTCTCAAGTAAAATCTTTAATATAAACAATAAAATAAAAAAAAGCTTTTTAGAATAAGCTCAGAGATCTTTAAAAAAAACTGATAATAATTGAAAAAGAGACGAAAAAAGAAACAATATTTAAAATAAAAAAAAACAACTCATAATAGAGATCAGACTAATGCTATAAAAACGCCACTTTTATTACGTCAAAAATAGATAACCAATATACTGTAAAGCAAATATATAATATATACAAGTAGTAAAGACTTGTATTGTGTATCCTGAGAAAATATGGAAGAAATGAACCAAAAAGACTTCATCATCAATGGACCGCCAACTGAAGAGTATAACGGAATATCTTATTTGTGTGGAAAACAGCTTTGGGTAAGTAGAACTAGTACTAGTATTCGTAGTAATAGCAGCAGTAGTAGTAGTAGTAGTAGACATAGTAAAAGTTTGCACTGCCTTGCTTCAGTGGGACAAGGTCCAACAGTAGAGTAGAAAAATGTAAACTATCTTGGCTTTGGGGGTGCATTTCTGAAGTTAAATTAGATAATGAGGTCGAATATAATATTTCCAATAATGAAAAGAGTTGCAGAAAGTGGTTGTACAGGAGATTCCATTTATTATTTGATTAAAAAAACAAGTAGTAGTAGTAGGTACATAAAAAGCCTATCTTTGCGTAGATAACGGGTGTTTGTAATAGTTTATAAAATCGGTAAGGGTACCGGTTTTTGATAGGTAAGCAAGAGATTGTCCAATATGATTTCTAAGTATATATATATATATATATATATATATATATATATATATATATATATATATATATATATATATATATATATATATATATATATATATATATATATATATATAATGAAGGAAGTTTCCTGATATTTAGTATCCATGAAAGGCATCGGAGAAAACTGCTAAATATATGTTGGCCTTGAGGAAAGACTATGCATCGAATACCCCAGTTGAAGAGTAATGTTACTCTTAAACTGGACGAGAGGAATGTTACTCTTTTAACTGTGATATTCGATGGTCTTTCTTCAAGGCCAACATATATTTAGCAGTTTTCTCCGATGCCTCAAAAGTAGGTATACAGTTTTTATTGATTTTAGTTTTCTTACCTATCTTGGTGAAGGATTACCTCTCTGAGACCCTTACTGATGATCGGTACTCCTTATTACAAACGTGACATAGGGAACTGCATATCTACAGTAAGCTAATCTCTCACCCAGGAGGTAGAAAAGAAATTAAGAAATGTGTACCTACTTTTGGACCACCATATATATATATATATATATATATATATATATATATATATATATATATATATATATATATATATATATATATATAATCATTCTGACAACCTTTTTGAGTAGGAATTGTGCTCTTTCCATTTTTTGTCATGTAGAATTGAAAAAGTAGCATATTAGCAGCAGCAGCAGCCGTAGTTGTTGTTGAAAAATGATCTCCATTACAACAACACCAATTAGCAAAATATCGTTGAGTTAGTTGAGAAAAAAATCTTACCCTCGTAATCCCAAGGCAACTAAAAGGGACGAGTAAAAGCTGCCCCTGACTAGGACTATTTGCTCCACCACTGAAGGTATCATTAAAGGATGAAAATTATCTTTCATTTATGTTTCCCATTTATTTTCCATTTAGGTACTATACTCTTCCATATCTCCAACAGAATCTAAGCTTGGCATGGCATTCAGAAGTCCCAGACTTGGGCTTCTGCATGGAGAGAACACTCCTTATTTGGATACCCTGTTTGCTCGTCTGGTTATCGACACCATTGCTGCTGATTCTTATACGACGAAGAAGTCCCGAATACAGGCCTTGGACCTATCTCACGTTTGCCAAGATGTTAAGTTATTTTTCAAAGTTTTAAGACCGGTTTCAACTTATCTGTATCGATGTATAAGTTTACTATTGTTATTTTAAGTGATTTCCACTTGATCTGAAGGAGGTGTTTGTCTGTCTTCAGATAATGAAAAAGACATCCCTGCAAGATTTTCAGAGGGATCTGTCCATCTTCAGATAATATATAAGATGTCCCTGCAAGACTTTCAAGGTCATATCCATGAAGTCTCCATCAACGTACATTATAATAAATAATAAAGAGACTCATTGGTCTATCCTTTTTGATATATATATATATATATATATATATATATATATATATATATATATATATATATATATATATATATATATATATATATATATATATAATGTGTGTGTGTGTGTGTGTGTGTGTGTGTGTGTGTGTGTGATTACCTAATTGTGTTCACGGGAAGGAGCCCAAAGCTCCTATCTTCCCGTCTCCTGATCGGTTCCATTTTGTACTTAGTGATACTTATCATACCTGTCCTTAAAACTATGGATTGAGATAGCAGTACCTACCTCCTCGCTTAGCGAATTCCAATTATCAACTACTCTTACACTGAAAAAGTATTTCCCTAAACCCCGCAAAGAAGTTTTCTTACGAAGCTTCAAACTATGACCCCTAGTTCTAGAGCCAGCCATATCAAATATCGATCCCTATCCACTCTATCATAACCATGAAAGAATTTAAAGACTGTCACCATATCCCCCTCAATCTTCTAGCTTCGAGTGATTGTAAGTCTAATTCCCCCAGCCTCTCATATATAACTGAGATTGCGTATATCTAGCACAAGTTTCTTGGCATGTCTTTGAACTTTTTCAAGCTTAGCTATGTGCTTTTTCAAGTGTGGATTCCAAAAAGGGGGCTGCATATTCAAGTTTTGGCCTCACATTGGTTACATAAATATTTCTGAAGATTTCCTTGTCCATGTGCCTGAAGGCTACCCTTACATTTGATAAGAATGCATATGCTGCCCTTACTATGCCATTTATATGTATTTCTGGAGGCAAATCTGCCAGTATGTTCACTCCTAGATCTCTCTCATTTTCTGTCTCTTGAAGTTTTACTCCAGCCACCGAGTAGTCAGCCTTGGGCCTTTTTGCACTTGTACCCATTCTCATTACCTTACATTTTGAAGCATTGAATTTCATTAGCCACTTTTCTGACCACTCATGCAGACTATTTAGATCTTCCTGAAGTTCTCTACCATTGTTTTCGTTTCCCACTTTCTTAACAATCTTTGCGTCATCTGCAAACATATTCATGAATTAATTTACGGACTCTGGTAGGTCATTTACATATACAAGGAACAAAAGTGGCCCTAAAACTGCACCCTGTGGAACTCCACTACTAACTCTTCTCCATTCATATACTGAGTGTCTTACTCTAACCCTCTGTTCCCTTCCTTCTAAGTAAGTTTTTATCCATTCCAAGACATTTCCACCTATTCTAGCCATTGCTTGCAGCTTCTTAATAAGTCTCCCATGTGGAACAGTGTCAAACGCTTTCTGGAAGTCTAGGAATATGCAATCTGCCCAGCCCTCTCTTTCCTTTCTTGTAATACCAAGGTGTATCTTTTTATATTTTCTCTTTTTCCTTTTCCTCACAAAGTTTTTCTTCCCTGCTGGAGACACGTGGATTTTAGTCTTTGACTTTTTCCAGCTGGATTTGTTGATTGACATCATCAAAATAATAATAATGATAATAATAATAATAATAATAATAATAATAATAATAAGTACAAGTAAACTGCAATTCTGTGTAGAAGTTTGTCAGTTGGCATCACACTCTAGCGGTACCAACTACTTCTCATAATGTCTGATTCCAAATACTTTTGCTGTCTTGCTTCAATAAACTGTCCAGAGGTACTCCATATCTCATGCTAGAACATTTTTTCCTAACATCCTTCTTCAACTTAATACATAAAAGACATTCTTTTAAATTCGTATGTCAGCATTTCTCCCTCTTCAATTGACAATTTGAGCATTATTATACAGCCTGTGACCGTTTGAGGAGTCAGTTATTAACCTCTTATGATGCTATTTGTCGTTTTAGATGTCACTTTAATTCCCATTATGGGGTGGACACCGTCAGGTTGGAACTGGGATATTAAGGGTGGATGCCCTCCCTAACGTCTTGCGATGATTCGATCACGGATCTGTTGCTTACAGATGTTTTCCCAAATAACATACGAGAGAGAGAGAGAGAGAGAGAGAGAGAGAGAGAGAGAGAGAGAGAGAGAGAGAGAGAGAGAGAGAGAGAGAGAGAGAGAGACTTTTTCAGCTGAATAATTCACTAAAGCATATCCTTTTAAATCCAATTCTGTTTATATTTTTCGATCAAATCTTTTACATTCTGAGCACACAGACTTTTATGTATTTATTATCCAAACAGACCGTAACAGCCGTTCTAATGATAACAGCAGTTGTTGAGCTGGTCTGGGCTGTTATACTGTCCAGGAAATTACCTCTACCCATCAACGAATTCTTAGCACCGTCAATTCTTCTTATTACATATGTAAGTACAACTGGATAATTAAAGTACATAATGACGTATTAGTGTTAATAATTTCAAAGGAAATACATAATTAAACTGTGAAATGTTTAAATATAAATCTTACTACCTCGATAAATAAATAGATGAATAGGAACTAATAATATTATCATAATTATAAATATTATTAATTTGGCAGGGACTACAAGGCATGCTTACGATCTTGTCCCATCGCTATGGTACCAAGAGCAGTGGGGTCCTGTTTTGCTATTGGACTATTATGGTCATAGCTGGAATACCTCAAGTAATTACAACTATACTATCCAATATAAATGAGGTCAGTAACTGTCATTTCCTTATCAGTCTATATGTTAGCATGTAAGTCTACCTTGATTGAGTG
The DNA here is from genome assembly GCA_037179515.1 of Halocaridina rubra. Taxonomy (NCBI): domain Eukaryota; kingdom Metazoa; phylum Arthropoda; class Malacostraca; order Decapoda; family Atyidae; genus Halocaridina; species Halocaridina rubra. The sequence continues at coordinate 28,796 of JAXCGZ010015460.1, read as the reverse complement.
TGTAATTACTTAATTGTACTCACAGGTTCCATTTTTATACTCAATGATACTTATCGTAGTTGTCCTTAACACTATGAATTAAAATGGCATTAACTACTTGCTTAGCGAACTCTAATCATCAACTGTTCTTACACTAAAAAAGTACTTCTTTACATCCTGCAAAGAAGTTTCTTATGAAGCTTCAAATTATGACCTCTAGTTCTAGAGCCACCCATATCAAAATTTCAAACCCAATCCACTCTGTCAAAACCATGATAGAATTTAAAAACCATAACCATATCACAGCTTTGAGTGATGGTAAGTCTAATTCCCTCAGCCTCTCTGCATAACTGAGATTGCGTATTTCTGGCACCAGTTTCGTGGTATGTCTTTAACTTTTTCGAGCTTATTTATATGCTTTTTCATGAGTGGATTCCAAAAGGGTTTCTGCATATTCAAGCTTTGGCCTCACAAGCTATATAAATATTTCTGAACATTTCCTTGTCCGTGTGCCTGAAGGTTACCCTTACATTTGCTAAGAAAGCATAAGCTGTCCTTACTATGCCATTTATATGCATTTCTGGAAACAAATCTGCCAATATGTTAACTCCTAGATCTCTCGCATTCTCCATCTCTTCAAGTTCTGCACCTTCTATTGAGAATCCAAGCTTGGGCCTTCTCATACTTGTATCCATTCTCATTATCTTACATTTTGAATTATTGAACTTCATTAACCACTTTTCTGGCCACTCAAGCAGACTATTTAGAACTTCCTGAAATTCTTTACCATTGACTCGTCTCTTACAATCTTCACAATCTTTACATCATCTGCAAACATATTCAAGAATGTAATTACAGACCTTGGCAGGTCATTTATGTATGCAAGGAACAAAAGTGGCCCATAAACTGCACCTTATGGAACCCCACTACTAACCCTTTTCCATGAATCCTCCCCACTGTGTGGGTCAAGATTTGTCTAATCTAACTCTCTATGATTAAACTATCCCATAATCAATATCCTACATTTTCTCTCTCGTGCGATGTTAACAACTGAGTTTATGACTCGATAGTACCTATATGACTTTCCTCATAAGTCTCTAGCCTATGTTGATTCATTGGTGGGTTATATACAACAGTTATTATAATGCTATCTGATCAGGTATTTATGTAAGCAACAAAAAATTCCTTGAACTCACTTTCTAAAGCAAAGTTTATTTCTTCAACCTGAAACCTTTCATTTACGAGCAATCCTACTCCTCCACCAGTCCTCTCAGATCTTTCAACCCTTAATATTCTAAAGCCCTTATGAAAAACTTTGACGCACTTTATGCCCTCGCTTAACTTAGTTTCTGTAACAACTACTATATCTGCCTTACTGTAGTGAATCCTATCCTTTAGGCTAATTTTACCGCCTTACCAGCAACCCTGTCAGTATTTGTGTATAGCAATCTTAATGAGGTTGCATCCCCTGATCTCATAGCATTATCTTTTTTATCTCCCATTTGGCTGGAAGAACTCTAAAACAAAATGCTTTCTTCTTCATTTCTTTCCTCATTTAACCTTCTAGCTTCCTGCAACAAGCTTTTGATCTTTCCCATTTGTTCCTATACATTGACCCCTCTCTCAATGATTACTCTCATTATTCTTGCCTTTCCCTCCTTAGAATATTTACCCTAGAATGCTTACAATATTTTCTGAACCACATACTACTCCAAATTCCTTATCAGGTCTAAAACCCTAGCTTTATTATGTTCAAGTCTCCAGGGCAATGCTGACTCTGGGGATTCACTTATGCCAGAAATGATCTCTGACTTCTCTTTATCAAGTGCCTGTTTGATCAGTAGATTTGCTATTTCAATAGCAATTTTTTCTATTACTATTTCATTGGAGTCAACCGTATTTGAAATTATAAGTGCCATCTTACTCACTGCCTCTTTTATTGCCACATTTTGCTTTACTTCATCTGCCAATGGTCTTGTAATGACCTATTGTTTCATATTCAGCCCCTGAAAATCTTTTCTGAATAGTTCTTTGTCCACCTGCAGGCCAAAAGGGAAGGTCCGCTCACCCTCATGGGAGAACATAAAAAAAAAATTCTGTTATCTGGACTTTCCAAACTGCAATCTCGTCTCTCTCGGATCAGAACAGTGAGCCAATATTTAATTCATTCAGACTGTCACTCAACTGTTTTTTGTTATCTTCTTGTTTAAAAATTCTGCTTTCTAGTTTATTCTTTTCCCCTTCCAGATTTCTTATTCATATTTCTAGTTGTTTTCTCTCTTCCCCTTGCGCCTTGTTACACGCCTTTAAGTTTTACAATTAGCTCTCTAAGTGTTTCATTCTCTTGTAACTTACTGTCATTTTTCTAATCATATTCTGAAGTTTATCATTCAGGTATGTTATAAGGGTCTCAAGGTCCCTGACTTTCTGCTTCAGGTTCCTAAGAGCTACTCCCCCTCCCACAACCCCCAGGGAGCCTCTATCACCCCTATCCTACCATTGGATGGGGTGTTAGAGACAGGGATGCTCTCATCTCTGAGTTTGAGTCTCACAGAATACTAAAAAAAAAAGTTTTTATTGAACTTCACACAGAATTGATATATCTTCTTATGAGCACTTATTTAGTTACTTAAGTTAAACTTTTTCAGTGAAGCACCTTCCTGATAACACACACTCTTACTAAATATTTGATTTTAGTAATAATAAAAAACCCCTCATGAAAAAAACTTGATTATGCAACCAAGGAAAAACACTTGATGCCTTGAACACCTGTTTCTGGTATTTTTTATTCTTAACTGCTACACCAATCATTTCAAAAGAAAAATCTTAGTCAATTATTAACCAAGATATGTTATCACAGCACCAAAATTTATTACAAGTAAGCAATAAAATAATCTAACTCGATATAAACGAAAAATTATATACAGAGAGAAAAAAACAACAACTATGCTACTAGGCACCTTAATTCATCAAATGTTTACAGGTCTTGTTTTTTCTTTTTTCTACTTATTTATTATTTTTTTCGTATTACATTTTAACTACTAAACTGACATTTATACGTAGTTACCTAATTGTGCTTACGGGAAAGAGCCCTATGCTCGTAACTCCAAGTCTCCTGGTATGCTCTGTCAGTCTACATGGATCATATTGATACAATCAGTATTAAAGTACTTTATACTACAGAAAGTATAAAACTACAAGTAACTGGTGATAAAGGCACCACAAAGACAGTGTTCTCATCATAAATTAGACAGGAGCAGAAGGGAGTTGGAGTTAAGAATTTGACCTGGATAGCCTAGACAGATGATCCCTAATTATATTACTGCTGCTATCCAATTGCCCTAGTAAATTGCTCTCACTACGCTACCTTTACTTCACCTCAAAGTTATTCTTAGGTTAAAAATTAGGTACTGTTCTGATTCCAGAAATGGGAGATTTTTTGTCCTAGATTCGAATCAAGTACAGATTTCAACACGATCCGCCAAAGCCAAAAATCATGTAAGTTCAAAACCCTAATATAAGTGGCATTACTTTGCTGATAACCTACTTCCAAGCCCCTTTGTACTATAAAGGATACCTAGTTTAATGTAATATACATACACTTTGCTTTGTTATAGTGTTTTTAAGAGGGAAAAGGAAATATTTTGAATTTTTTTTCTATTAAATATTTTCCAATCGTGGATGTTTAAAATTGCATTATTGACACTTGCGCAAGAAGTGGGATAATTATATATATATATATATATATATATATATATATATATATATATATATATATATATATATATATATATATATATATATATATATATATATATATATATATACAGTGTTCCTTCGATTATCGCGATGGTTCGGTTCCGGGACCCGGTGCGAGACAGGAAAATCGCGAAGTAGGATCAGCCTATATGTACATAGATATTTTAATTTATTTTTACTCTTACACTGTATAAACCCTCCCTGCACTGTTAAAAAAATACCCTTTACTTTATAAATAACAGCATGCAACGTAAATTTATATGAAAGTGATAGGAAAACTTACCGTGAATGAGGTGATGATGACGTGACATACTCATGTACATAGGTATTTTACAATTATTTTTACGTTTACGCACTGTATAAACTCTCCCTGCACTGTTAAAAAAACACCCTTTACTTTATAAATAACAGCAAGCAACGTAAATTTTTATGAAAGTGATAGGAAAACTTACCGTGAATGAGGGGATGATGACGTTACATGCTCATATACATAGGTATTTTACAATTATTTTTACATTTACGTACTGCATAAACCCTCCCTTCACTGTTAAAGAAACACCCTTTACTTTATAAATAACAGCATGCAACGTAAATTTATGTGAAAGTGATAGGAAAACTTACAGTGAATGAGGTGATGATGACGTGACATACTCATGTACATAGGTATTTTACAATTATTTTTACGTTTACGTACTGTATAAACCCTCCCTGCACTGTTAAAAAAACACCCTTTACTTTATAAATAACAGCAAGCAACGTAAATTTTTATGAAAGTGATAGGAAAACTTACCGTGAATGAGGTGATGATGACGTGACATACCCATGTACATAGGTATTTTACAATTATTTTTACGTTTACGTACTGTATAAACCCTCCCTGCACTGTTAATAAAACACCCTTTACTTTATAAATAACAGCATGCAACGTAAATTTATATGAAAGTGATAGATAAAAGTACGGTGAATGAAGTGGTAATTACATGACATACTCATGTACATAGGTATTTTACAATTATTTTTACGTTTACGTACTGTATAAACCCTCCCTGCACTGTTAAAAAAACACCCTTTACTTTATAAATAACAGCATGCAACGTAAATTTATATGAAAGTGATAGATAAAATTACAGTGAATGAAGTGATAATTACATGACATACTTATGTACATAGGTATTTTACAATTATTTTTGTTTACATACTGTATAAACCCTCCCTGCTCCATTAAAAAAACACCCTTTACATTTTTTATCAATTAAATAATGAAATTTGTTTTTTTCAATAAAAAAATGAAAATACTGAAAATGTTTATTTTTTCAATATTTTAATATTTTTGCGTATACCCAAAAAATAAAATAATAATTTGCCAAAAAAAAACCCGTGGTACAGTGAAAATGCGAACCAAGAAACGCGATCCAGAGAGGGATCACTGTATAAATATATATATATATATATATATATATATATATATATATATATATATATATATATATAGTGCTTCCTCGATTATCGCTGGGGTTCGGTTCCGGGACTGGCCGAGATAGGTGAAAATCCGCGAAGCAGGAGCACAATATATACATAGGTATTTTACATTTATTTTCACCTCTACTGTAAAAACCCTCCCTGCACTGTTAACAAACGACCCATTACTTTATTAACAACAGCGTGCAAGCGTAAATTTATATGAACGTGATAGGTAAACTTACAGTGAATGAGGTGATGATGACGTATACATACTCCATAGCCAAATACTCCAGAGCCAATGACAGCTTTACGGCTGCTATCTGAAAGAGAAGAACATGGTAATGGGGAGCTGCTGTCGCTGTTTTTTCTTTTGTGCGAAGATGGTCTTGTTAGGAGGTTGACATCATCGATAATATTGCAGAAGGTCACCGAACGAACCATATTATCATCATGCTCCTGCGACAGTTGTTAGAGTTCTTTCACATGTTTATACATGGCTGCCAGACGTTCGACTGTAAGGCCAGATTCTTCGACTTCTTCGTGCATTTCCTCTGGCTGTTCTTATTCCTCTTCTTTGCTTGCTGATTTTGTCATTTCCTCCAAGTTTTCATCAGTCACAGGCTGCGAGTGGCAGTCAGTCAATTCATTCATGTCTTCGTGAGTCATATCCTTAAAGCCTTCTCCTCCTAAAAATGCAGCCAACTTCACAGTTTTCGAAACTGTCGAGTTATGGACTTCGTCAGGAGCGAATCTCTTGTAGTCGTAGATGACTTCGGGCCACAATTTCTTCCAGCTGGCATTGATTGTGGCTGGCTTCATCTCTTTGATTGCCTTCTGAGTATTTTGAAGGCATGTAGCAATTGTGTAGTTATGCCAGTACGAATTTTGTCTGCATCCATGGAGTCAACCAGGTTTGCCAGGGCATTTCATGTGTAGAGGGCCTTGAACGCACGAATAGTGCCTTGATCCATAGGCTGAATCAGTGATGTCGTATTCGGTGGCAGGAACTCTACTTAAACACCGTCCAATTGGAGATCAGTTGCGTGGCCACCAGCATTATCCATCAAAAGAAGGACTTTAATTTCAAGGCCCTTCTAAGCAAGATAAACTTTGACCTGAAAGATAAAGCATTGGTGAAACCAGTCTGATGTGAGGCTTTTTGTGATCCAGGCCTTAGGGTTATGCATCCAATACTCTGGCAGAAGATTCTTGATTTTGTTCTTTAAAGCCCTAGGGTAGGGTTCTTAGACTTGTATATAAGCCCGGGCTTTAACATGAAGCCCGCAGCATTCCCGCACATGACGAGGGTAACATGGTCTTTGTGCGCTTTAAATCCCGGGGCTTTAGCTTCTTCCTTGAAGAGAAAAGTGAGAAATGGCATTCTCTTCCAAAATAACCCAGTCTCATCCATGTTAAAGACTTGCTCAGGAGCATATTCGCCTTTCTCAATAATTTCCTTGAAGTCGTTCTTTACATATTCTTCAGCTGCAGCTGTATCTACAGAGGCAGCTTCATGCACCGAAACGCTCTTTAGGCCAAAGCGTTTTTGAAATTTGGCGAACTATCCCTTGCTTGCAAAGAACGATTGTTTCCTCAGTGGAGAATCGCTGGAGGGTCCTGGTTATGGGTAATCGATATCTTCTTTTCTCTCCTCCTCCTCACGGTCTCCACTGTCGTTGTCAGGTTTGTTTGCAGCGAATGTCTCATACAGCCTCATTGCCTTTGTATGATATTGGTGTCTAAGCTGATGTTCTTCTTTCTACAATAAGCAATCCATAGGGCCAAAGCAGATTCCATCAGCAAAATTATCTTATTGCGGGGTGTTACGACCCTCTTCACTGTTTTACTGAAAGAAATAGTCGCTGTTTTCCTGATATTTACCTCGTCCTTTTTGATGTATCGAAGAGTAGATTCGTTGATGCCGAAATGGCGGCCCACATCCACAAACCTTCTTCCTTCCCTCAGCATATCTAACAGTTTTACCTTTTCTGTTATGGTCAACATCTTCCTATGCCGCTTAGGCTTACTACGAGAAGCCTTAGAAGATAAAGGACGCTTGGGAGGCATTGCAGAGGTTGAAATACAAGAGTTTCACAAAATCACAAGCACAACGTATTAAGAAGCACAACGCGAATGGCACACATGTGAGTAGACTGAACGGGCAAGGCGAGACAATGGAAGATTCTGAGAGAATGAAGCTTCAATTAAAATGCCAATCAGACCCCATGATGCAGAATATACAGAAAAACAATTCTGTGATTCGTCGTCTCCCACCCATTAAGCCAATAGCATCCCGTATACTATCTCACGTAGGTGCGACCCTTTGCATTTTCCAAGACGCCAATATGCTGTCGTACAGTATTTTACATGGTGCAGTACTGTGAGTTACAAGTCTAAATTTATGTTTTTTTACTATTTTTTACTGTTTTATTATTCTTAGGCCAGGAAGTACTTTTTTTATCAATAAAATAATGAAAATACTGGAAATTTTAATATGTACTATCTGACGTAGGTGCGACCCATTTCGTTTCCCGAAACGCTGATACCGGTATCATATTTTATATGGTGCAATACTGTGAGTTACATGTATAAATTTATGTTTTTTACTATTTTTACTGTTTTATTATTCTTAGGCTAGGAAATACTTTTCTTTATCGATAAAATAATGAAAATACTGGAAATGTTAATATGTACTATCTCACATAGGTGCGATCCTTTGCGTTTTCCGAAACGCCGATACCGGTATCGTATTTTCTATGGTGCATAATTGCATATTTAAATTTATGTTTTTACTATATTTTACTGTTTTATTATTCTTAGGCTGGGAAATACTTTTGTTTTTATCAATAAAATAATGAAAAAAAATTTTCAATAAAATAATTAAAATACTGAAAATTTTAATATTTCCACATATCGTGGATTCTCGCATATACCCAGAAAAAAAAAGCTCTCCATAAAAAAACTGCAATGCACTGAATTCGTGAAAGGTGAATCGCTATATAGCGAGGGATTACTGTGTATATATATATATATATATATATATATATATATATATATATATATATATATATATATATATATATATATATATATAAAATCTCTAGATACTTAATTTATGGATATAGCATCAGTGAGGACTGTATAATTTACTCAAGGTCTCAAAACACTTTGCCTCAAATATCCCTGTTGAATAGAATATAGAGAGAAGCATCATCCATAGAGGTGACAAATCTTTTCACGAAAAATGATTATTTGAAAAAAATTTCTTGGAGACCTGGTATGCTAGCAAGATTTGTTATCTTTATGGGAAAAACTTCTCTCAATGCAATTCTCCAAAGGGGATATTTGAGGCACAGAGTTCTGAGACTTGTGTAACTTATATACTATTCTCTTATGCTATTTCTATATACTGTGTACGCCTTGTTCACTTTTTCCACATGTTTTTATCCGCAAAATTGGAATAACGCCCTTAAAAAATAATGGTAAAAAAATACGAAATTCGCAAATAACACTCATGCAAAAAAATTCGAAAAAAATTTTTTCATTTTAATAAATAATCGACCACCTTGGAGGCACTTTTCCACCATCCTCCTCCTCTTGTACCGTTTAATGCGATCGGATATTATGAAGGTAATGGAAAAAAAGCATTAAGAACAAACAGCAAACACGTTTTCGATATAATATCGTCAGGGCAATAGCGAGCGAGGGTGCACCAGCTGATACGGATGTGGCAAAACGTTTGAGGACAGAGGTTCGTTCTCCCGCATCCTCCTCCTCTTCTACCTCTTATCGCGATCAAATACTATGAAGAAAACTGAAAAAAAGGCATTAAGAACAAACAGCAAACAATTTTCGATATAATATCGTCAGGGAAATAGCGTGCGAGGGTGCATCAGTTGATACAGAGGTGGCAAAACGTTTGTGGATAGAGGTTTGTTTTTCCGCATCTGCCTCCTCTTCTACCGCTTAATGCGATCGAATATTATGAAGAAAATTGAAAAAAAAGCTTTAAAAACAAACAGCAAGCAAATTTTCGATATAATATCGTCAGGGAAATAACGTGTAGAAAATATATATATATTCATTTAAGTTTCCCCGATACATGTTTTCTTTGTAGCGAATTGTAGTTTTCTTTTCCTCTCAGCTGACTTTGTTTACGTTTATATTTCGTACAGCATGGTCGATATGTAAAGAAGATAGGATAATGTTTAATCCAAGGAATATTAATATTATAATCTTGAAAATTAGATAAACCCCAAAGAGAGTGAGTAAATAAATATTTTATGAGGAAAATATTGTGCCTGAATAGTGATAAACATCAGCTGATACGGAAGAAGCAAAACATTTGCCGATAGAGGTTCGTTCGCCCGCATCCTCCTCCTCTTCTACTGCTTTATGCGATTGAATATTATGAAGAAAACAGAAAAACAGCATTAAGAACAAACAGCAAACAAACTTTTGATATAATAGGGTGAGTAAATAAATATTCTATGAGTAAGATATTGTGCCTGAATAGTGATAAGCATCAGCTGATACGGAAGAGGTAAAACGTTTGGCGATAGAGGTTTGTTCTCCCGCATCCTCTTCCTCTTCTACCTCTTAGTGCGATCAAATATTATGAAGAAAATTGAAAAGAAGCATTAAGAACAAACAGCAAACAAACTTTTGATATAATATCGTCAGGGAAATAGCATGCAAGGGTGCATCAGCTGATACGGAGGTGACAAAACATTTGCATCCTTGTGCTCACCGCCACCATGCACGTCCCAGTGTATGCCTCTTGCCTACCACATAATAGAGTGCACTAATTTGTTTACTGTACAGTAAATCTGTATATCTTTTATACTGTAAATTATTTGCATATTAATATAAATAACTACAGGTCTTTCTGCTTTGTTATGTACTTATAAGATATGTTTTACTAATCTTATATCTTTTGAATAGTGTATCTATGGACGGTTGTGGAACGAGTTATGCTCATTATCATTGTTTCTTATGGAAAATAATCATTAAATTACTCGAAAATTAAAATACGCAGCACTTCTGAGAACCTAACTGGGTATATATATATATATATATATATATATATATATATATATATATATATATATATATATATATATATATATATATATATATATATATATATATATATATATATATATATATATATATTAATAACACTGAACTGTTAACATAGAGTCTAAAATGGTAGAAAAAGCCCATAAAAAAAAAAAAAAAAAAAAAAAAAAAAAAATATATATATATATATATATATATATATATATATATATATATATATATATATATATATATATATATATATATATATATATATATATATATATATATATATATATATATATATATATATATATATAAAGTACTTATTAATTTCGTGACCTAAAATGACCACCTTCTCAAAGTACAATAGCAAGAGATACAGCTAGCAAAACAGAAGAACAATTGAAAAGAAGGAGACAATAAACCCGCCAAGGGTACATTTACATGGGATTAAGAGATATTAATCTTAAATGCCCGCCGGGGTTAGTCGGCAATCCCCATAGACAGGCCGCAAAAGGTATTAATGTCCATACTTTAGTAAGTTGTATTAACAAGAGATTCTTAATAATAATATATATATATATATATATATATATATATATATATATATATATATATATATATATATATATATATATATATATATATATATATATATATATATATATATATATATATATATATATATATATATATATATATATATATATATATATATATATATATATATATATATACAGTGTTACCCCGGTTATTCGCGTTTCTTGGTTCGTGTTCTCACTGTATCACGTTTTTTTTTTTGGCAAAAAAAAAAAAAAAAAAAAAAAAAAAAAAAAAAAAAATCTTTTTAGATCATTGTGACACCAGGCTGGGCCAAAAAATATAAAATTAAGCAGACTTTATCAGGTTGTAAAGAGAAACAGAGATGGAGAGTGTAATGACCTGTCAGATGTGAAGGGATTATAAAAGATGTGTACTGAATATCCAGCTCTCTGCTGGGTTTTAATATACCTCTGCATTACTTTCATGATGTCTATTCCAATAATTCTGCTTAGAACTTATTATTATTATTATTATTATTATTATTATTATTATTATTATTATTATTGGCAACAATAATTTTCCTTTGATGATGATTGTGGAGATTATTATCATCATCATCATCATTATTATTATTATTAAGGGCTCATCATTGTTTGTACATCTGTTGGTTTATTTACTTTTAATAACTGTGTAAAGTGCCCCTCCCTAGTTGGCTGGGACAGAGAGTGTGTGGGGGGTTGGGTAGAATAGAATGTTGGAGAGAGAGAGAGAGAGAGAGAGAGAGAGAGAGAGAGAGAGAAAGAGAGAGAGAGAGAGAGAGAGAGAGAGAGAGAGAGAGAGAGAGAGAGAGAGAGAGAGAGAGAGAGAGAGAGAATCTTTAAGTAACTCTTGTTCATTCAACCAAAACTACATTATTTATAGTAAAAATAATGGTTTAATTACGAATCCGTAGTAATAATGATGATAAAAATAATAATAATAATAATAATAATAATAATAATAATAATAATAATAATCTCCCCCAATCATCATCAAAGGAAAATTATTGTTGCCAATAATAATAATAATAATGATAATAATAATAATATCTAAGGAGAAGTTTTAGAATAGACATCATGAAGGTAATGCAGAGGTATAGTAAACCCAGCAGAGAGTTGGATATTCATTACACATCTTTTATAATCCCTTCACATCTGACATGTCATCACACTCCATCTCTGTTTCTCTTTACAGCCTGATAAAGGCCGTTTTATTTTATAATTTTTGGCCTGTCCTGGTGTCATAATCATCTTTTTTTTTTTTTTTTTTATAAGGCTGATTTTACTTCGCGATTTTCCTGGTTTGCACCGGGTCCCGGAACCGAACTAACGCGATAAGGGAGGCAACACTGTATATATATATATATATATATATATATATATATATATATATATATATATATATATATATATATATATATATATATATATGACCGATCAGGAGACGGGAAGATACGAGCTTTGGGCTCTTTCCCATAAACACAATTGGGTAATCACAATTAGGTAATCACATACGTATACATATACATACACACATAAACATATATACATAATAATAATAATAATAATAATAATAATAATAAACCTTTATTTCCATTACAATACTATGGGTATTCGTCAGCCGGGGAAGCCCCAACCCCCCACTTTGGTGGCCAACCACATCAGTACCTGCCAGGAAACAGCTTAAACTCTCGGGCTTGGACGGGAACCGATCTTTCGACCTCGTGAATGCGAAGCCAGCGCGTTACCACTGTACTAGCCAGCAGGCACACATACATATATACATACATATACATACACATATATACATACAATTACATACACATACATACATACATTATACATGCATATACACATACACAAACATAAACACACACACAGATGTGTGTTACCAGAAAAGAGACAAACGGAGTCACTAAATAGCACTTATATGGAGATATAAAAATTCTGTGTGAAGCTCAATTAAAAGTTTTTCTCTTTTCTTTTTTTTCCTCTTTCTCGTCTTCTTTCTATATTCTGTGAGAGGGAGAACATAAAAATGAGGCCATCTCTGTCCCAAACCTCTCCCACCCATGGGTCAGGAGAAGGGGTAGTCATCAGGGGACTTAAACAGAGAATCAAGAAGTTAGAGGAAATGGTTGTAAGCCTTGATGATAAAATTCGGAATATGGATGGAGAAATGAAAGAGAACGAAACACTCAGAGAACAAATAAGATCTTTGGAGGAAGCAAATAAAGCACAAGGGCAGGAGAGAAAGGAACTAGAAAAAAGAATAAAGAAGCTGGAAGGGGAAAAGAGTCAACTAGAATCTAGAATTTCTAAACAAGAAGATAAAAACAAACAGCTGAATGACAACCTAAAGGAATTAGATGTTAGTTCACTGCTCTCTTCTGAGAGAGACGAGATTGCTGCCTGGAATGTCCAGATTAAGGAAAACATTGAACAGTTCAGAAAAGAGTTCCAGGAGCTGAATATGGAAAATGATGCCATGAAAACGTCCTTTGCTGATGCACTAAAGGGGAATGTGGCAGTAAAAGAGGCTGTAAAGGTGGTGGCACTGGAAAACATACAAACAGTTGACTATAAAGAGACAGTAATCGAAAAAATGAAAGACGTTGTGATGGAAAGGGCAAACCCACTCATCAGACAGGCACTTGATAAGGAGAAGACAGTGGTAATCTCAGGCATAGGTGAATCCCGGGAGCCAACATGGCAGGGGAGACTTGAAGAAAATAAAGCTAGGGTTGTAGACCTGATAAGAAAGCTTGGAGTAGTATGTGGTCCTGAGGATATTGTAAACATACACCAACTAGGTAAATATTCGAGGGAAGAAAAGCCGAGACCAACAAAAGTAACCTTTGAGAGAGGGGAAACATGTAGGGAAATATTGTTAAGAAAAAAAAGCCTAAAAGACCTTCAAGAATGCAAAGAAGTGTTCATTAGACGATACAGAACACAGGAAGAGATGGGAAAGATCAAAAACTTGTTGCAAGAGGCAAGAAGGTTAAATGATGAGAGAAATGAAGAGAAGAAAAATTTTCGTTACAGAATACTTCCAGACAAAGGGGAGATAAAGAAGATAATGACAGAAGATCAGGGGATGGGGCCTCATTAAGATTGTTATACACAAATGCTGATGGATTAGCTGGTAAGGCAGTAGAATTAAAAGATAGGATTCACAACAGTAAGGCAGATATAGTAGCAATTACAGAGACTAAGTTGAGTGAGGACATAAACAGTGTCACAGTTTTTCCTAAGGGCTTCAGAATACTAAGGGTTGAAAGATGTGAGAGGACTGGTGGAGGGATAGCACTGCTCATAAGTGAGAGGATTCAAGTTGAAGAAATAAACTTGGCTATAGAAAGTGAGTTCAGGGAATTTCTTGTTGCTCGCATAAATACTGGGTCAGAGAGCATTATAATAACTGTTGTATACAACCCACCAAGGAACCAAAATAGGCTTGAAATTTATGAGGAAAGTCATATAGGTACTATTGAAGTCATAAACTCAGTTGTTAACATGGCACGGGAGAAAAAATTTAGGATTTTGATTATGGGAGACTTTAATCATAAAGAGATAGATTGGATAAATCTTGACCCACACAGTGGTGAGGACTCATTCGGGGCAAGATTCCTAGATTGCGTACAAGGGAATTTCCTACACCAACATGTAATGGAACCAACAAGAGCCAGGGGTGGGGATGAGCCATCACTACTTGATCTAGTGTTCACAGATAATGTGTTGGATATTGAAAATATTGAGTATGAACCACCAATTGGAAAGAGTGACCACTGTGTGTTGTTGATGGAGTATATCATTGAAGATATTCTTCCTGAGAGTAGAGGCACTGAGGACATGAGGAGGAACTATCCGAAAGGAGATTACATCAAAATGAATGAGCTTTTTGCAGTTATTGACTGGAGAACCTTATTTTACAACAAATCTGTACAAGAAATGTATGACATCTTTTGTGAGAAATATGGGAAGATAGTAGATTGCTGCATACCTGTCACCAAAGTAGGTGTAATTCATGCCAGAGAGAAATGGTTCGATAATGGGTGTAAAAGAGCTAAGGAGTGGAGACAAATGCTGGAAAAGGTATAGGAGGAGAAAAAACATAAATGCCTGGCAAGCCTACAAAAGAGCAAGAAATGACTACCTAAGTAAAAGGAGAGAGGCAGAGAGAGATTATGAGAGGGACATCACCAGGAAGGCTAAAGAAAATCCCAAGCTTTTCCACAGCTTTATCAGAGGAAAACTGAAGGTAAAAGAACAGGTTTTAAGGCTAAAGAGAGCGGATGGAAGCATCACTGAGACGGACGAAGAGATCTGCAAAGAATTGAACAAGGAGTTTCAGTCAGTATTTACAGTAGAAAATACCCCACCCCCTCAGATTGCAGTGATAGAAGCTCAAGGGCCGGTATTAGAGAACATCAACCTTACAGCCACAGAGGTATGCAAAGCGCTGATGGATTTAGATGTTCATAAAGCTACAGGTCCTGATGACATATCCCCTCATGTGCTTAAAAAATGCGCAAACACAATATCAGTGGCACTAAGTATCATATTTAAGGAGTCACTGGAGTCGGGGGAGATTCCAAGATGCTGGAAACAAGCAAATGTGATACCTATCTTCAAAAAGGGAAGGAGGGATACGGCTCTGAACTATAGACCAGTTTCCTTGACCAGCATAGTTTGCAAAGTTATGGAGAAACTACTAAGGAAACATATCTCTCTTCACTTGGAATCCTTCAACTTTTTGTCAGTGAGGCAACATGGCTTCAGAGAAGGTAGATCAACAGTAACAAACTTATTAGAATTTTATGATGAGGTAAGCCAAATCTTACAGGAAAGAGAGGGCTGGGCAGATTGCATATTCCTAGACTTCCAGAAAGCGTTTGACACTGTTCCACATGGGAGACTTATTAGGAAGCTGCACTCAATGGCTAGAATAGGTGGAAATGTTTTGGAATGGATAAAAACTTACTTAGAAGGAAGGGAACAGAGGGTTAGAGTAAGACACTCAGTGTCTGAATGGAGAAGAGTTAGTAGTGGAGTTCCACAGGGTTCAGTTTTGGGGCCACTTTTGTTCCTTGTATATGTAAATGACCTACCAGAGTCTGTAAATTCATTCATGAATATGTTTGCAGATGATGCAAAGATTGTGAAGAAAGTAAAAAACGAGAACAATGGTAGAGAACTTCAGGAGGATCTAAATAATCTGCATGAGTGGTCAGAAAAGTGGCTAATGAAATTCAATACCTCAAAATGTAAGGTAATGAGAATGGGTACAAGTGCAAGAAGGCCCAAGCTTGACTACTCGGTGGCTGGAGTACAGCTTCAAGAGACAGAAAATGAGAGAGATCTAGGAGTAAACATACTGGCAGATTTGTCTCCAGAAATACATATAAATGGCGTAGTAAGGGCAGCATATGCATTCTTATCAAATGTAAGGGTAGCCTTCAGGCACATGGACAAGGAAATGTTCAGAAATATTTATGTAACCTATGTGAGGCCAAAACTCGAATATGCAGCCCCCTTTTGGAATCCGCACCTGAAAAAGCACATAGCTAAGCTTGAAAAAGTTCAAAGACATGCCACGAAACTGGTGCCAGAAATACGCAATCTCAGTTATGATGAGAGGCTGAGGGAAATAGACTTGCCATCACTCGAAGCTAGAAGAGTAAGGGGGGATATGGTGACAGTCTTTAAATTCCTTCATGGTTATGATAGAGTGGATAGGGATCGATATTTTGATATGGCTGCTCTAGAACTAGAGGTCATAGTTTGAAGCTTCGTAAGAAAACTTGTTTGCAGGATGTAAGGAAATACTTTTTCAGTGTAAGAGTAGTTGATAATTGGAATTCGCTAAGCGAGGAGGTAGTTAATGCTATCTCAATCCATAGTTTTAAGGACAGGTACGATAAGTATCACTAAGTCTAAAATGGAACCGATCAGGAGACGGGAAGATACGAGCTTTGGGCTCTTTCCCGTAAACACAATTAGGTAATCACACAGAGACTAGAGGTCATATTTTGAAGCTTCGTAAGAAAACTTCTTTGCAGGATGTAAGGAAATACTTTTTCAGTGTTAGAGTAGTTGACAATTGGAATTGGCTAAGCGAGGAGGTAGTTAATGCTATCTCAATCCATAGTTTTAAGGACAGGTATGATAAGTATCACTAAGTATAAAATGGAACCGATGAGGAGACGGGAAGATACGAGCTTTGGGCTCTTTCCCGTAAACACAATTAGGTAATCACACACATGGGAGACTTATTAGGAAGCTGCAAGCAATGGCTAGAATAGGTGGAAATGTCTTGGAATGGATAAAAACTTACTTAGAAGGAAGGGAACAGAGGGTTAGAGTAAGACAATCAGTGTCTGAATGGAGAAGAATTAGTAGTAGAGTTCCACAGGGTTCAGTTTTAGGGCCACTTTTGTTCCTTGTATATGTAAATGACCTACCAGAGTCTGTAAAGTCATTCATGAATATGTTTGCAGATGATGCAAAGATTGTGAAGAAAGTAAAAAACGAGAACAATGGTAGAGAACTTCAGGAGGATCTAAATAATCTGCATGAGTGGTCAGAAAAGTGGCTAATGAAATTCAATACTTCAAAATGTAAGGTAATGAGAATGGGTACAAGTGCAAGAAGGCCCAAGCTTGACTACTCGGTGGCTGGAGTACAACCTCAAGAGACAGAAAATGAGAGAGATCTAGGAGTAAACATACTGGCAGATTTGTCTCCAGAAATACATATAAATGGCATAGTAAGGACAGCATATGCATTCTTATCAAATGTAAGGGTAGCCTTCAGGCATATGGACAAGGAAATGTTCAGAAATATTTATGTAACCTATGTGAGGCCAAAACTCGAATATGCAGCCCCCTTTTGGAATCCGCACTTGAAAAAGCACATAGCTAAGCTTGAAAAAGTTCAAAGACATGCCACGAAACTGGTGCCAGAAATACGCAATCTCAGTTATGATGAGAGGCTGAGGGAATTAGACTTACCATCACTCGAAGCTAGAAGAGTGAGGGGGGGATATGGTGACAGTCTTTAAATTCATTCATGGTTATGAATGAGTGGATAGGGATCGATATTTTGACATGGCTGGCTCTAGAACTAGAGGTCATAGTTTGAAGCTTGGCAAGAAAACTTCTTTGCAGGATGTAAGAAAATACTTTTTCAGTGTAAGAGTAGTTGATAATTGGAATTGGCTAAGCGAGGAGGTAGTTAATGGTATTTCAATCCATAGTTTTAAGGACAGGTATGATAAGTATGACTAAGTATAAAATGGAACCGATGAGGAGACGGGAAGATACGAGCTTTGGGCTCTTTCCCGTAAACACAATTAGGTAATCACAATTAGGTAATCACACACACACACACATAGCCGTTTACCTGATCCTGTGGTTCCATATATTGTTAAAATTAGTATCCTTCCCATTTATATTAACTTGTTAGTTAGTTTGATACACGAAATAATTGAATAATTAAATAAATACCAAATATCCACCTGTCAACAGTACTGAGTTAAGTTGCCATGTAGTACAGTTGTCTTATATTCTTCATTTTTTGCTTTTCTTTTAGCTTTCTCTTTTACTATTTTTTTTATTTTGTATATATATTGAGTTAAATGTAAAGTCTACTCCTGTGATAACATATCTTGGTTAGCAAGTGAGTTTATCAGTTAGGAAGAATATATAGCAGAAACAGGTGGGTGCCTCCTCATACACAAATTCGAATTTTCCTTCAGGTTTGACTTTTGTTTTGTTGCATTTTTTTTCTTTTTCTTTTTATCCTTAAATTACCATGGTCAAGTTTTTAAGTTAAGATGTGTGTTACCAGAAAAGAGATAAATTGAGTCACTAAATAGCACTTATATGGAGATATAAAAATTCTGTGTGAAGCTTAAATAAAAGTTTTTCTCTTTTTTTTTTCCTCTTTCTCGTCTTCTTTCTATATTCTGTGAGAGGGAGAACATAAAAATGAGGCCATCTCTGTCCCAAACCTCTCCCATCCATGGGTCGGTAGGAGGGGTAACCATTAGGAGACTTAAATAGAAAATCAAGAATTTAGAGGCAATGGTTATAAGTCTTGATGAAAAAATTCGGAATATGTATGGAGAAATGAAAGAGAATGAAACACTCAGAGAGCAAATAAGATCTTTGGAGGAAGCAAATAAAGCACAAGGGCAGGAGAGAAAGGAACTAGAAAAAAGAATAAAGAAGCTGGAAGGGGAAAAGAGTCAACTAGAATCTAGAATTTCTAAACAAGAAGATAAAAACAAACAGCTGAATGACAACCTAAAGGAATTAGATGTTAGTTCACTGCTCTCTTCTGAGAGAGACGAGATTGCTGCTTGGAATGTCCAGATTAAGGAAAACATTGAACAGTTCAGAAAAGAGTTCCAGGAGCTGAATATGGAAAATGATGCCATGAAAACTTCCTTTGCTGATGCACTAAAGGGGAATGTGGCAGTAAAAGAGGCTGTAAAGGTGGTGGCACTGGAATACATACAAACAGTTGACTATAAAGAGACAGTAATCAAAAAAATGAAAGACGTTGTGATGGAAAGGGCAAACCCACTCATCAGACAGGCACTTGATAAGGAGAAGACAGTGGTAATCTCAGGCATAAGCGAATCCCAGGAGCCAACATGGCAGGGGAGACTTGAAGAAAATAAAGCTAGGGTTGTAGACCTGATAAGAAAGCTTGGAGTAGTTTGTGGTCCTGAGGATATTGTAAACATACACCAACTAGGTAAATATTCGAGGGAAGGAAAGCCGAGACCAACAAAAGAAACCTTTGAGAGAGGGGAAACATGTAGGGAAGTATTGTTGAGAAAAAAATGTCTAAAAGACCTTCAAGAATTCAAAGAAGTGTTCATTAGACAATACAGAACACAGGGAGAGATGGGAAAGATAAAAAACTTGTTGCAAGAGGCAAGAAGGTTAAATGATGAAAGAAATGAAGAAGAGAAGAAAAATTTTCATTGCAGAGTTCTTCCAGACAAAGGGGAGATAAAGAAGATAATGACAGAAGATCAGGGGATGGGGCCTCATTAAGATTGTTATACACAAATGCTGATGGATTAGCTGGTAAGGCAGTAGAATTAAAAGATTGGATTCACAACAGTAAGGCAGATATAGTAGCAATTACAGAGACTAAGTTGAGTGAGGACATAAACAGTGTCACAGGTTTTCCTAAGGGCTTCAGAATACTAAGGGTTGAAAGATCTGAGAGGACTGGTGGAGGGATAGCACTGATCATAAGTGAAAGGATTCAAGTTGAAGAATTAAACCTGGCTATAGAAAGTGAGTTCAAGGAATTTCTTGTTGCTCGCATAAATACTGGGTCAGAGAGCATTATAATAACTGTTGTATACAACCCACCAAGGAACCAAAATAGGCTTGAAGTTTATGAGGAAAGTCATATAGGTACTATTGAAGTCATAAACTCAGTTGTTAACATGGCACGGGGAAAAAAAATGTAGGATTTTGATTATGGGAGACTTTAATCATAAAGAGATAGATTGGATAAATCTTGACCCACACAGTGGTGAGGACTCATTCGGGGGAAGATTCCTAGATTGCGTACAAGGGAATTTCCTACAGCAACATGTAATGGAACCAACAAGGGCCAGGGGTGGGGATGAGCCATCACTACTTGATCTAGTGTTCACAGATAATGTGTTGGATATTGAAAAAATTGAGTATAAACCACCAATTGGAAAGAGTGACCACTGTGTGTTGTTGATGGAGTATATCATTGAAGATATTCTTCCTGAGAGTAGAGGCACTGAGGACATGAGGAGGAACTATCCGAAAGGAGATTACATCAAAATGAATGAGCTTTTTGCAGTTATTGACTGGAGAACCTTATTTTACAACAAATCTGTACAAGAAATGTATGACATCTTTTGTGAGAAATATGGGAAGATAGTAGATTGCTGCATACCTGTCACCAAAGTAGGTGTAATTCATGCCAAAGAGAAATGGTTCGATAATGGGTGTAAAAGAGCTTAGGAGTGGAGAGACAAATGCTGGAAAAGGTATAGGAGGAGAAAAAACATAAATGCCTGGCAAACCTACAAAAGAGCAAGAAATGACTACCTAAGTGAAAGGAGAGAGGCAGAGAGAGACTATGAGAGGGACATCACCAGGAAGGCTAAAGAAAATCCCAAGCTTTTCCACAGCTTTATCAGAGGAAAACTGAAAGTAAAAGAACAGGTTTTAAGGCTAAAGAGAGCGGATGGAAGCATCACTGAGACGGATGAAGAGATCTGCAAAGAATTGAACAAGGAGTTTCAGTCAGTATTTACAGTAGAAAATACCCCACCCCCTCAGATTGCAGTGATAGAAGCTCAAGGGCCGGTATTAGTGAACATCAACCTTACAGCCACAGAGGTATGCAAAGCGCTGATGGATTTAGATGTTCATCAAGCTACAGGTCCTGATGACATATCCCCTCATGTGCTTAAAAAATACGCAAACACAATATCAGTGGCACTAAGTATCATATTTAAGGAGTCACTGGAGTCGGGGGAGATTCCAAGATGCTGGAAACAAGCAAATGTGATACCTATCTTCAAAAAGGGAAGGAGGGATACGGCTCTGAACTATAGACCAGTTTCCTTGACCAGCATAGTTTGCAAAGTTATGGAGAAACTACTAAGAAAACATATCTCTCTTCACTTGGAATCCTTCAACTTTTTGTCAGTGAGGCAACATGGCTTCAGAGAAGGTAGATCAACAGTAACAAACTTATTAGAATTTTATGATGAGGTAAGCCAAATCTTACAGGAAAGAGAGGGCTGGGCAGATTGCATATTCCTAGACTTCCAGAAAGCGTTTGACACTGTTCCACATGGGAGACTTATTAGGAAGCTGCAATCAATGGCTAGAATAGGTGGAAATGTTTTGGAATGGATAAGAACTTACTTAGAAGGAAGGGAACAGAGGGTTAGAGTAAGACACTCAGTGTCTGAATGGAGAAGAGTTAGTAGTGGAGTTCCACAGGGTTCAGTTTTAGGGCCACTTTTGTTCCTTGTATATGTAAATGACCTACCAGAGTCTGTAAATTCATTCATGAATATGTTTGCAGATGATGCAAAGATTGTGAAGAAAGTAAAAAACGAGAACAATGGTAGAGAACTTCAGGAGGATCTAAATAATCTGCATGAGTGGTCAGAAAAGTGGCTAATGAAATTCAGTACTTCAAAATGTAAGGTAATGAGAATGGGTACAAGTGCAAGAAGGCCCAAGTTTGACTACTCGGTGGCTGGAGTACAACTTCAAGAGACAGAAAATGAGAGAGATCTAGGAGTAAACATACTGGCAGATTTGTCTCCAGAAATACATATAAATGGCATAGTAAGGGCAGTATATGCATTCTTATCAAATGTAAGGGTAGCCTTCAGGCACATGGACAAGGAAATGTTCAGAAATATTTATGTAACCTATGTGAGGCCAAAACTCGAATACGCAGCCCCCTTTTGGAATCCGCACTTGAAAAAGCACATAGCTAAGCTTGAAAAAGTTCAAAGACATGCCACGAAATTGGTGCCAGAAATACGCAATCTCAGTTATGATGAGAGGCTGAGGGAATTAGACTTACCATCACTCGAAGCTAGAAGAGTGAGGGGGGATATGGTGACAGTCTTTAAATTCCTTCATGGTTATGATAGAGTGGATAGGGATCGATATTTTGATATGGCTGGCTGTAGAACTAGAGGTCATAGTTTGAAGCTTCGTAAGAAAACTTCTTTGCAGGATGTAAGGAAATACTTTTTCAGTGTAAGAGTAGTTGATAATTGGAATTGGCTAAGCGAGGAGGTAGTTAATGCTATCTCAATGCATAATTTTAAGGACAGGTATGATAAGTATGACTAAGTATAAAATGGAACCGATGAGGAGACGGGAAGATACGAGCTTTGGGCTCTTTCCCGTAAATACAATTAGGTAATCACGTGAGACAGTACATATTAAAATTTCCAGTATTTTCATTATTTTATTGATAAAGAAAACTATTTCCTAGCCTAAGAATAATAAAACAGTAAAAAATAGTAAAAAACATAAATTTAAACATGTAACTCTGCACCATATAGAATATGATACCGGTAACGGCGTTTCGGAAAACACAAAGGGTCGCACCTACGTGAGATAGTACATATTAAAATTTCCAGTATTTTCATTATTTTATTGATAAAAAAAGTATTTCTTAGCCTAAGAATAATAAAACAGTAAGAAATAGTAAAAAAACACAAATTTAAACATGTAACTCACAGTATTGCACCATATAAAATACGATAGTGTATTGGCGTCTTGGAAAACGCAAAGGGTCGCACCTACGTGAGATAGTACACGGGATGCCATTGGCTGATGGGTGGGAGACGACGAATCACAGAATTGTTTTTCTGTATGTTCTGTATCATGGGGTGTGATTGGCTTTTGATTGAAGCTTGGTTCTCCCACCATCTTCCATTGTCTCGCCTCACCTGTTCAGTCTACTCACGTGTGCGCCGTTCACGTTGTGCTTGTGATTTTGTGAAAGTTTTGTATTTCAACTCCTGTAATGCCACCCAAGCGTCCTTCATCTTCTAAGGTTTCTGTTAGTGAGCCTATGCAGCAAAGGAAGATATTGACTCTAGCAGAGAAGGTAAAACTGTTAGATATGCTGAAGGAAGGAAGAAGGTTCTCGGATGTCGGCCGCCATTTCGACATCAACGAATCTACTGTTCGATACATCAAGAATGATGAGGCGAATATCAGGAAAACAGTGACTGTTACTTTTAACAAAACAGTGAATAGGATTGTAACACCCCGTAATAAGATAATAGTGCAGATGGAAGCTGCTTTGGCCCTGTGGATTGCTGATTGCAGGGAGAAGAACATCAGCTTGGACACAAGTATCATACAAACAAAAGCGAAGAAGCTGTACGAGACATTCGCTGCAAATGAATCCGATGACGACAGTGGCGACCATGAGGAGGAGGAGAAGGAAGAAATGGACGACCCACAACCAGGACTGTCCAGCGATTCTCCACCGAGGAAAACATCGTTCGTTGCTAGCAAGGGATGGCCTAAAGAGCTGCAGCTGAAGATTATGTGAAGAACGACTTCAAGAAAATTATCGAGGAAGGCGATTATGCTCCTGAGCAAGTATTCAACATGGATGAGACTGGGTTATTTTGGAAGAGAATGCTGTCTCGCACTTTGCTATCCAAGGAAGAAGCTAAAGCCCTGGGATTTAAAGCACACAAGGACCTCATTACCTTCGTCATGTGCGTGAATGCTCAGGCTTTATGTTAAAGCCTGGGCTTATCTACAAGTCAAAGAACCCTAGAATAAAAACAAGAATCTGCTGCCAGTGTATTGGATGCATAACCCTAAGGCCTGGATCACGAAAGCCTCACATCGGACTGGTTTTACCAATGCTTTATCCCTCAGGTCAAAGTTTATCTTGCGGAGAAGGGCCTTGAATTTAAAGTCCTTCTTTTGACAGATAATGCTGGTGGCCAAGCAACTGATCTCCATTATGACGGTGTTCAGGTAGAGTTCCTGCCACCGAATACATCACTGATGCAGCCTATATATCAAGGCGTTATTCATGCGTTCAACGCCCTCTACACACGAAATGCCCTGGGGAGCCTGGTTGACTCCATGGATGCAGACAAACAATTCGCACTGAAGGCATACTGGCATAACTACATGATTGCTACATGCCTTCAAAATATTCAGAATGCAATCAAAGAGATGAAACCGGCCACAATCAATGCCAGCTGGAAGAAATTGTGGCCGGAAGTTATCTACGACTGCAAGGGATTCCCTCCTGACGAAGTGCATAACTCGGCAGTTGCGAAAACTGTGAAGTTGGCTGCATTGCTAGGAGGAGAAGGCTTTAAAGATATGATTCACGAAGACGTCAATGAACTGATTGACTGCCACTCACAGCATTTGACTGATGAAGACTTGGAGGAAATGAAAAAATCAGCAAGTGAAGCAGAGGAAGAACAAGAACAGGAAACGCACGAATAAGTTGAAGAACCTGGCCTTACACTAGAACATCTGGCAGCCATGTATAACATGACCAAAGAACTCCAATAACTGTCGCAGGAGCATGACAATGATATGGTTCATTCGGTGCACTTCTGCAATATTATCAACGATGCCATGACTCCTTACAAGACCATCTTCACACAAAAGAAAAAACAGCGACAGTAACTCCCCATTACCATGTTCTTCTGTTGCAAAAAGCAGATATAAAGCTTTCATTGGCTGTGCATTATGTAAACGTCACCATCACGTCATTCATGCTATGCTTACCTATCACGTTCATATAGCTTTATGCTATTATGAGTGAGTGAGGTGGAGGGAGTGAGAGGAAGAGGGAGACCATGAAGACGATGAGATGACTGTATACGGGACGACTTGAGAGAGAAGGACCTCAGTGGAGAGGAAGCATGGGACAGGAGAGAGTGGAACAGGCTGATAAGAAACTGCGACCCCATATAGATATGGGAAAAGCGAGAGAAGAAGAAGATAGCTCTACGCTTGCTCGCTGTTATTCATGGTAAACTTACCTGTCAGTGCTTGTGCGCTGTTATTAATAAAGTAAAGGGTGAGTTGTTAACAGTGCAGGGAAGATTTATACAGTAAAGGTAAAAATAAATGCAAAATACCTGTAATATATATATATATATATTATATATATATATATATATATATATATATATATATATATATATATATATATATATATATATATATATATATATATATATATATATATATATATATATATATATATATATATATATACAGTGATCCCTCGTTTATCGCGAGGGTTAGGTTCCGGGACCGACCGCGATAGGTGAATTTCCGCAAAGTAGGATCACCCTATATGTACATAGGTATTTTACATTTATTTTTACGTTTACTGTATAAACCCTCCCTGTACTGTTACCAAACCACCCTTTACTTCATAAATAACAGCATGCAAGCGTAAATTTATATGAAAGTGATAGATAAACTTACCATGAATGAGGTGGTAATGACATGACATACTCATGTACATATGTATTTTACAATTATTTTTACGTTTACTGTATAAACCCTTCCTGCACTGTTAAAAAGCCACCCTTTTCTTTATAAATAACAGCATGCAACGTAAATTTCTATGAACGTGATAGGTAAACTTACCGTGAATGAGGTGGTAATGACGTTCGTAGACTCCAGAGGAAATTATTCCGCAGCCAATAACAGCTATACGGCTGGCTGCCTTTTGCGAGCGAAGAACATGGTAATGGGGAGTTGCTGTCGCTGTTTCTTCTTTTGTTGGAAGATGGTCTTGTAAGGAATCATGGCATCGTCGAGAAGATTGCAGAAGGTCATTGAACAAATCATATTATCATAATGTACCTGAGAGAGTTGTTGGACTGCTTTCACATGTTCATACATGGCTGCCAAACGTTCGAGTGTAAGGCCAGGTTCTTCAATTTCTTCGTGCATTTCCTCAAGTTCTTCTTCTTCCTCTTCTTCACTTGCTGATTTTGTCATTTCTTCCAAGTCTTCATCAGTCAAAGGCTGCGAGTGGCAGTCAATCAGTTCATTCACATCTTCGTGAGTCATATCTTTAAAGCCTTCTCCTAGCAATGCAGCCAACTTCACAGCTTTCGCAACCGCCGAGTTATGGACTTTGTCAGGAGCAAATCCCTTGTAGTCGTGGATGACTTCGGGCCACAACTGCTTCCAGCTGGCATTGATTGTGGCCGGCTTCATGTCTTTGATTGCATTCTGAATATTTTGAAGGAATGTGGCAATCGTATAATTATACCAGTATGTCTTCATTGAGAATTCTTTGTCTGAATCCATGGATTCAACGAGGTTTGCCAGGGCATTTTGTGTGTAGAGGGCCTTGAACGCACGAATAGCGCCTTGATCCGTAGGCTGAATCAGTGACGTCGTAACTGGTGGCAGGAACTCTACTTGAACACCGTCATATTTGAGATTAGTTGCGTGGCCACCAGAATTATCCATCAAGAGAAGGACTTTAAATTCAAGGCCTTTTTCTGCAAGATAACTCTTGGCCTGAGGGATAAAGCATTGGTGAAACCAGTCCAATGTGAGGTTTTTCGTGATCAAGGCCTTAGGGTTATGCATCCAATACACTGGGTGCAGATTCTTGTTTTTATTCTTCAAAGCCCTAGGGTTCTTTGACTTGTAGATAAAGCCGGGCTTTAACATGAAGCCCGCAGCATTTCCGCACATGATGAGGGTAATGCGATCTTTGTGCGCTTTAAATCCTGGGGCTTTAGCTTCTTCCTTGAAGAGAAAAGTGCAAGACAGCATTCTCTTCCAAAATAACCCAGTCTCATCCATGTTGAAAACTTGCTCAGGAGCATATTCCCCTTCGGCGATAATTTTCTTGAAGTCGTTGTTCACGTAATCTTCTGCTGCAGCTGTGTCTGCAGATGCAGCTTCGCCATAAACCGAAACACTCTTTAGGCCATAGCGTTTTTGAAAATTGGCAAACCATCCCTTGCTTGCCACGAACGATTGTATCCTCGGTGGAGAATTGGTGGGAGGTCCTGGTTGTGGGTCGTCAATATCTTCTTCTCTCCCCTCCTCCTCTCCACGGTCGCCACTGTCGTCGTCGGGTTCGTTTGCAGAGAATGCCTCGTACAGCTTCTTCGCCTTTGTTTGTATGATATTGGTGTCTATGCTGATGTTCTTCTTTCTGCAATCAGCAATCCACAGGGCCAAAACATATTCCATCCGCACAATTATCTTATTGCGGGATGTTACGACCCTCTTCGCTGATTTATTAAAAGAAATAGTTGCTGTTTTCCTGATATTTGCCTCGTCCTTTTTGATGTAGCGAACAGTAGATTCATTGAGGCCAAAATGGCGGCCGAAATCCGCAAACCTTTTACCTTCTTTCAGCCTATCTAACAGTTTCACCTTATTTGTTATTGTTAACATCTTCCTTTGCCACTTAGGCTCACTACCAGAAGCCTTAGAAGATGAAGGATGCTTGGGAGGCCGCAGAGGTTGAAATACGTGAGTAAAAAAATCACAAGCACAACGTATTAATAAGTACAACGCGAACGGCGCACATGTGAGTTAGACTGAATGAGTGAGGCGAGACAATGGAAGATGGTGGGAGAACCAAGCTTAAATCAAAAAGCCAATCAGACCCCATGATACAGAACATGCAGAAAAACAATTATGTGATTTGTTATCTCCCACCCTTTCATCCAATAGCATTCCATGAACTATCTCACTTTGGTGCAAGCCTTTGCGTTTTCCAAGACGCCAATACATTGTACACTATCGGACAGTATTTCACATGGTTCAGTACTGTGAGTTATATGTTTAAATTTATGATTTTTACTAATTTTTACTGTTTTATTTTATTCTTAGGCTAGGAAATACTTGTTTTATCAATAAAATAATGAAAGTTTCAACAAGTACTAGCTCACGTAGGTGCAACCCTTTCTGTTTTCCGAAACGCTGATACCTGTATCGAATTTTACATGGTGCAATACTGTTAGTATTTATGTTGTTTACTATTTTTTACTGTTTTATTATTCTTAGGCTAAGAAATACGTTTTTTTATCAATAAAATCATGAAACTACGGGAAATTTTAATATATGCTAGCTCATGTAGGTGCAACCCATTGCATTTTCCGAAATCGTACTTCCTATGAAGAGTTGCATGTTCAAATTTATGTTTTTTTACTATTTCTTACTGTTTTATTATTCGTAGGCTGGGAAATACATTTTTTTTTATCAATTAAATAATGAAATTTTTTTTCAATAAAATAATGAAAATACTGAAAATTTTTATTTCTTAAAGTTTTAATATTTTCGCATATACCCAGAAAACAAAATCGCCAAAAAAAACCGCGATACAGTGAATCCGCGATATAGCGAGGATTAC